>CP135548.1:5191241-5286909 GCA_032402905.1 Khaya senegalensis | reverse complement strand
TCTCTTCGACGATAAGCCACAGTGATTAAGCATGCATGTCAGTATTTAAATTGATACCTTGAGAGATTTATGAAAACTGATATATATCTTGCCAGATTGCATACCTTTAGTCTTGTAATATTTTCTCCGTATCTGATAGCCTTTGGAAAGCAGCAGGCCTACTACTAGAGATACAGCTACTGCAATGACTAACGGGAGCCACCACTTTTTTTTTCCTGCATAGAGTAAAAAAATGTATTGTTATCTCAATTTAACATATTCCAATCCAACCTATTTATCAAAATTATTCTTGTCCCTCAAGCTATTCCTTTATTTTTATTAATATATCATTTTAAAAATTATATTAGAGTTCCCTCTAAAGAAAAGAAGGGGACAAGATGTATAAAACAGATTGATAAAAATTAAACTTCAACATAGAAGCTGATTTACCTCTGGATGTTGGGGGAGAATTATGATTTGGGTATCTCCTGTCAATCTCACATCCTCCAAACGCCGTGCATAAAATATCTGTTTTTGTGTCATCTGCGAGTCTGCCGCCCGGTAAAATGGTTAACAGCGGAAATGATGTAACATCTTCGTTTACAGAGTAGTTTAAGTATCTTCCTTGTTCATTTGAAGTGTAGCTAAAGTTGTACAGAGAAAGAGCTAGATTAGAGGAGCTGAAGGACATGTTCTGCAAAAGCCCGCTTGTCCAACCGGCTTGTCCAGTTTGCAAGTTAATTCCCAGTTTCATCCCCGGAAGAAGCGTATCAGTTGGATGGTCAAAGCTTTGCCACAGCTCTCTCCTTATCGATCCGTTTGAATTCATCTCATACAGCACAAAATTTCCATTTTTCAATAGAGTAGCACTAGTATTACCTGCTCTTGGAACTGAACTTATAGCAATAGGATTTCCCCCACTGCGTAAAATTTTCAAATTGCCATCAGTGCTATCTATTGTAAGGCTTGCTGATTCGTTACCTGATATCGGGGAGTTGCGGTTGGCAACCCACAGTGGCTTAGGGTTTATTTTTGAGCAGTCTGGCACGCTTCTTGAATAGGACCCATGTACGTAGCAACCAGAGCTATACCATATTCCATAGGTATACCAGGCCGATCTATCTGTAGGCCTCTTGTACCATATCCCTAAGTATCGATCTGTCGTGTCCTGAGGGCTAAAAAATCCCAACCTGAAGTTGCCAAATGCTGAAAACAGCTCATCCCCATCTTTGAGTACTTGGCCCTGTAGTAATTTGTCTGTCTGGGAATATGAATGCGCTGTCAAGAGTAAGAAGAATGAAAAGCTCAAAAGGATTTGATTACTTCCAGTGATAGCCATCGATTAAACTGTGAAGTTGCAGAAAATTAATCACAGGGCTGCGAGCGCTGGCAAGTTGGCTTAGAATCAGGGAAACGTACGTGATAGAAGTCACTATATCAGCCGATGGCATAGACTACAAAAAATTTAATTAAATTTGCTTACTATTTTTTCAAGGAAGTTTTAGTTGATTAATTCATTAAATCGAAGAAGACTTTACGACCACTTTTGAATATTGTTCTGATGAAAATGAGTTCGACCATTCACGAAACGGATACAAAATATTGATCTTCTCAAAGATATAATTAAAAGTTTGAGATGACGCCAGTGGGAGAGTAATTCTGCATATTGAGTCGTTCCAGAATATGCCATAGCTTACTTTCAGACTTTCAGCTGTCTTCAATTTCTATCATCAAAATGAACATCTGTAGTTCATAAAATTTCAGCTGCCCATAATTTATGCATTTTTCAGTGCCTTGAAAATCAAGCTAAAATGTTAGTGCTCGTCCTCCTTTACCCATTTTTTATATGCAAGAACAAGTCATGTTCACCAAACCCCTCTTTTAGTTACAGTTTAAAGGAGCAGTAAAATAATGAAAGCAACGGCAACAAGCCAAAGCATTTCTGTTGTTTTCTCACTTGAAAAAAATATTATTTTATTATTTTATTACCTGCCTTCAAAATTTGACATTGAAACATAAAATAAACTCTTTACAAGAAGATCTTTTGTAGTCAATTATGAGAATCGGTCATTCTGTTTGTCATCAAATTACTAAGTCAAAAATGCTTATGATTTGGTTTGAATGAGGCTCAATTTACTTTCTGTTGTTGACAAAATGTAGGGATTGATGCAAGAGCATTCAATGTAACACAAAACCTTCTGACTTCCAACTGGAAAACTTCGGGAGCACACCTGAGTAAAATATGATATCCGCCATTTTGTGTCAATTTCTAATTGTGTTTTAAACTCTCTCTATGTATGTAACGGGACATTAACATCTTACCTTTTCCATATTGTTTACATCTTTCTGGACTTGGTCATCAGAAGATGTTTTGATTTTTTTTTTTTTGATTTAACAGTTCAATTGATATTAAATAGTTTTGATAAGGTGTTTGAGCTGAGAGTGGAAAATGCACCTAGTTGGGAAACAGAAGAGATTTCTGCCAATAAGGCACCCTCAGATCCTCTACTTATGTTCATAAAACATTTACATTTTCCCATTTGCAGTACGGATCATTAAGCACCATTAATTTTGAATAGCTAACGATTGAACAAATAAACCGATACGTATACAACACCAGAAACACACACACACACACACACACACACACACACACACACACACACATATATATAGTCTCTACAAATCATCAATTACATATATCGGTTGGACAGTCAAAGATCTGCCACAACACCCAACCAAAACACCCGTATGTCTACTTTGATTTCATGTAGGAAAAGATTACCAGAATCCGGAAGAGTTGCACTTCTTTTACTCTCTCCTTGAATTCAATTCACTGGTATAGGGTATACAACATTGTGGAAAATTTTCAAATTGCCGTCAGTGCTGTCTATTGTAATATTTCCAGATTTGCCTAAGATTTGTGTGTTCAGGTTCGCAACCTACACTTAATGAGGGACCTCAGTTTAGACCTGTAGTGCCATATTGCTAAAGTTATAATTTCATTTATAGAACACCAACCAGAACCTCCGATTAGCCGAAAGCAGTTCTTTGACCAGTTTACCTTACTGTAATTTATCTGCCAATGAATTAGATCTTATCAAGAGTAGGAGACATGAAACTGATAAAACGGCTTTAAACTCCATGGATACTTTTAAGATGTTTGATAGGTATTCTAATACATACAAGGAGGTACAGATTTGGTAGTCTTTTAAGTCCAATATCTGCATTAATACAACTTGCAATGCATGTCGATTATCAAGATTTTTTATTATCTCGAAAGATTTTATCAGTTGAATATGCTCTGGCTCGACTGTCATTTCGAGTCTATTTAGGAGTGAAAAACAAAAGAATTTTAAAATACATAAACCACAGGCACAGAAAATCGGCGAGATTTTTGAAACGGTCGGTAAGTTTTTCATGAACATTCCGAACTCCCAAGTGTCCAGCACCTTCTCATTTGTTCTTTTGAAATGGTCAGCAAGCATGTAAAGAATCATAATTTCAATATTAAATTATCATGTAATTTACTATCAAAAAGATTATTTTATTAATTAAAAAATGAAATTTAGTTATTATACATTGTGAAATATAACTTAATTTATGTTTTATTGTTAATATATTAGACATAATGTTATCGGAAATTAACATTTATGACATTGTAGGTTTATAAATCCAAAAATTTATCAATTAATATAATATAATATTATCAAAAGGTATTATTTCTAGAAGTGAAAATGTGAACATGATAATGCAACGTACAAATACAAAGAAAATCTTGATTTAAATGATCAACTACGTAACAGAGTCTGTGAAGTAGTATCAGATGAAGGTTTCATCATGCATGACTGCAAATTCCTTATGGCTTTTGGTCCCCATGTCCACGGATGAACCTCTTTCATGGATAATGCTCTACTCAGTACGCATTTTATGAGCTAATAATAATAATAATAATAGTACTATCAGATGCATTGCTATCTGCGTTTAAGATAGCCAAAGGAAAGCAACAGGCACAGTATTAGAGCTATGGCCACTGCAATGATAAACCACTGCCACCATTTCATTTCTGCACCAGCAAGGATAAAAATCATGTTAATTTGTAACAAAAATTGCTTTAAAATTTGAGATACATTAGTACGCATGCCAAGGTTTGCTACTATATTAAGAGATTTCTTTAATTTCCAAAATTCTGATAAAGTAGTGAAATTAAAATTTCAGAATAATATTTGATGAAACTTGGTTAAACATGTGTGTATTTGATATAAATTTAAATTCAATATGTTGATGCAGATTTACCTTTGGGTCCAACATACAAATGTATCGTCATAGCTGATTCGTATCTGGGCCATTCTATAAACTTCATTCCTCTGCTCCAAATTTGGCAACTGGTGCCGTTGTAAGTCTCTGTTGTGGCGTAGGCAACACAAGAACATTTATTCAAGCAATTTTCTTCACAACTCCAGGGGTTGTCGTAACTTTCATTTAACTTGAGTCCAACTCCTGACATGAAACCATGCTTGACTTGGAAATAATGGTTGGATCTCCCACAGTAAGGTAAGTTTATTAAAAAACACCCTCCTAAACACAGCATGAAGAATAAAATCCACGGTCATCACCGAGCATCCCGTACGATGAAATTGTTAGCTTTGGAAATGATGTAACATCATTATTTACAGAATAGGTTAAGTATCTCTCTTGTTCATTTGAAATGTAGCTAAAGTTGTAGTGGACTCCCCATTGAAAATTGAAGTTCAAAGACTCATTTAGAAAAATCCCACTCGTCCGGTAGACTTGATTGTTCTTCCAGATAATCAACTTGTTTGTGATATTGGGTTCCATGCCAAGTATGTATGACCCTTCGGCAGGGGTTCCATAATCACTCGATGATTGAAGAAACCATTTTTTCCCAGTTTGCAAGTTAATTCCTAGTTTCATTCCTGGTAGAAGTGTATCAGTCGGATAGTCAAAACTTTGCCACAGCTCACACCTGATAGATCCATCTGAATTTATCTCATACAGCACGAAATTGCCACTTTTCAGTAGAACAGCACTTGTATTACCCGCTATTCGAACCGGAGTGCTCAATTCAGTTGGATCTCCGTTGTTCTGAAAGATTTTCAAATTGCCGTCGGACCTGTCTACCGCAAGACTTCCGGATCTATCAAAAATTGGAGTGTTTGTGTTGGCAACCCATACCGGCTCAATCGTTTCCTGGAAACTGTTGTACTCATAGGTTGTTCTATCTGTAGGCTTATTATACCATATTCCTAAGTATCGATCTGCCGTGTCCTCAGGGCTAAAGAATCCCAACCTGAAGTACCCAAAAGCTGAAACCAGCTCCTCCCCATCTTTGAGTACTTGGCCTTGAAGTAATCTGTCTGTCTGGGAATATGAAAGCCTTGTGAAGATTAAGAGGAATGAAATGCTAAAGAGGATGTGATTACTTCCTTTGATAGCCAAAGCCATGACAAAACTGTGTAGTCGCGGAAATTAAAGAATCACTTTGTAAGCTCTCGTAGAAACATGGATGCTTGATATTGGAATTGTCTATCGAAATTTATGCAGTCAGCTGGTTGCGTTTACTTTTAACTTCAGGAAGGCCAGGTCTTTTTAACTTACTGCATTTCATGGAAGCTTCAAATGATAAAAATCCATTAACACTTTTGTCACTCTTGAATGTTATTACAAAACGTGTTTGCAATGAAGCAAATATCAAAACTAGTTATAATTTTTTATTTTTTCTCTTAAATTTTACGTTAAAAAAATGTGAGATACACAAGATGTTAACGAAGTCCGACTACGATCTATTCTCATTTGAAATGTCAACAAAATTACAATAAACATCACTGTATCTAGGAGATAAATGACTAATTGTTGGACTGGGATGACCACTTGATAAATTATCTCTGCACAATCAAAGTCTTTTTAAGTCAAGGTGTGAAAGGCATGGTTGAGTTAATATAATCCACATGAAACTGGGATGTGCAGATATCTTTAAAAAAATGGAAAACGTAGCAGCCCGGGCCCGAGTAAAATATTTGCTTGAATAGTATTTCTGGGAACATTCACGAGTGTTTTTCCAGCCCCTAAAGCACGTCAAAATGATGACTTGGAGCTCCAGTCCAACCACGGAACGACTTTGGCGCTAGTTTGTAAAAGTAATTTAATATTAAAATTTAGTTTTTATCCTAACAATTTTTTCCGTCATTTATTATTTTAAAAAATTTAAGAGTAATACAATATTATCAATTACTATTTTTAATTTTTATTGTCTTAATTGACGCGATGATCTTTAATTTAATGAGAGAAATTTAAAATTTTTAAAATAATTTATCATTCTATTAACTATTCATTTTAATACAATCTTTTACTTCTTGTAAAAACATCACTTTTAAATTAAAAAAAAAGAAAGTTCTAAAACTGTGGAGATATCCAATATTAGTTTCAAAGATATTAGAGGTTTCGACCAAACTCTAAGAAATGTTTCATGGAAATAACCTTATAATTAGTTAAGATAACTCGTGAGCTAACATATAACAAATTTCGAAAGGATAATTCAACTGATTTAGTCTCTTGTTAAAGAAATTAATTTTCCAATTTTTATTTAAAGAATTTATTTTTTAAACTTGTGTTTAAGCATGGAGGTTACCAAATTAATTTTAAGTGTGTAAGTTAAAATAAAAATAAAAATAAAAATTGTTTAGTCAAGGTCTTTGCACAAGCAAAATCTTAAGCCAAGTTCTTTCCATGACCCCAGTCTTCAAGTTAAGCCCTGTGTTTTTTTTCCATGACCCCAGTCTTCAAGTTAAGCTCTCTGTTTTTTTTCCATGACCCCAGCCTTTTACACTTGCCGTGTAAAATTTTATGTTGTAGACAAGGATCATAAAATCTCCCACAGGGATGGATGGATGGACTGACTGACCCCGTTTAGCACGCAAATTGGGAACTATTCCGTCCCCAAATGAGACAAAGAACGGAGATATATCGCCATCTTCGTTTTTGTTTTGGAGTGGATTTCCATCCCCGTCCTCCACTCTTTTCTTTTTTTTATTTTAAAATTATAAGAGGTGATATAAATTTATATTTTAACTTAAATAAATAAATTCTCATTCTTATCAATTAAATAAAAATCTATTAAAATAAAATAATGTTAATAAATTAATTTTCTAATTTTTAATAAATTTTTTTTTATTAAATTTTTGTTTATGCACGAGAGATAACAAAATTAATTTTGAGTGTGTAAGTTAAAAATAAAAGTGGTTTAGTCGAGGTATTTGTACAATCAAAATCTTAAAGCCAAGGTCTTTCCATACCCCAGTATTTTAAGTTAAAATACTTTGGGATTGACACATTATTTGGGATGATAAAATTTGGATTAATGCTTGAAAAGTGTTGCATTCCTCTTTGAAAACATCGACATAATTAATGGCCTGTCCATTACCTTCTGGCATAAACAAGAAGACTTTGTTTACATAAAGCAGTTTGGAACATGTCATTTTCTGTTTGTATGTACCCAAAATATCAAAAGTCCTTTTCAATTAAGAACAAACGAAATTTCCATGAAAAGCAACCAAGAGGACCTAACCTAACGCTGCTGAAGTCTATAGTCAATGCATATGGCAGACTACCGCTACATTTTGACTAGTTGATTGCATATCATTACTTCATCTACCTTACCCAAAAGCCCATAAATGAATAGCAAATGAAGTAAACATTTTATATTTCCCATTTCATGGCTAATACTCTTGATAGCTTCTTCTGATTCCAGCCTGACAGACAAATTATTCTAAGGCAAAAGGTGCTGTGGTACTTGTGCTATTTGGTTTGGAGAAAACTTGAGGCAAAAGTTAACTAGTTATTAACATTCAATCAACATCAGCCATATATAAGATTGAAGGGGTATAGATATTCACCAATATGTATCTAAATTAGTGGAAAGCAAAATGAACCAAATGAAGCTAAAGATACTCCATAAACTCCGTCCCTGTTTTCCAAATCTCACAGCGGAATTGTCATCTACATATGTGGTAGCAAGAGCAGAGCAGGAACAATTATTCAAGTATTTGAACAGATAATCGATTTTGGTCATGCTGTCACTTTCTTTGAACTTGAATTCATTTTCAGACATGAAACCGTATCTAGTCTCAAAATCAGTACGTCTTCATTTACAGAGCAACGATATATTTATTACCATCTCAACCGGAGTTATAATTTTGACAGTACCCTTCGTAAATCTTGCTTTTTAGGCAATCCATGGAACTATTTAACCTACAAGTATTCAGTATCTACTAAAAAGTCAATACATTCTACCACATACTCTACAGTATTTTGTAAAAACAAAAATATGTGCCCTTAAATCATCACAGACGGATCATATTAGGTATATTTATCTTGCTTCCATCCTCGAAATCGTTACATCATTCACAGAACAAACTTCTAACTTGATTTGGGTAACTTCTGGCTCTTGATCAGATGCAATATTAATGAAAAATGCCGGTCGCTTTGGCGCAGGCAGAGCCATAGTTTCGTTCGTAAGCATGGAAACAACGTCTGACATTGTTGGTCTATCTGTTGCCCCGTCTTGTACACACAAAAGACCCACATGAATACATCTCAGAAATTCCTCCGGAGAGAATGATTTATCCTCTGAATTTTGGTCTATTAGCTCTAAGACTTCGCCTTTATTCCACAACTGCCATGCCTGAAAGAGGTTATAGAAATTTCACATTCAATAAATCAAGAGTAGCCAAAGATGTATAGATAGATGGATACCGTCCAGAATGTCTTGAAGACCATTTGATTGAATACTTACATATCCTGCAAGGTTGAGCAGACGATCTGTTTCATAGCAACTATTGTTCTTCTTGCCGGTTACAACTTCTAGCACCAAGACACCGAAGCTATATACATCAGATTTCAATGAGACGATGCCTTTCATTGCATATTCGGGAGACATGTACCCGCTGAAAGAAAATCGAACAATATTACTGTTAGTATTAGAAAGGAAACTGACATGCATAGGTAATGTCTTGATATGTATATATTTGGCTGTAAATACATACTGAGTTCCGACAATTCTATTTGTGTATGCTTCTGATTCATTCATCGCAAAAGTTCTAGCCATGCCGAAATCAGATATTTTTGGATTCATTTCGTCATCTAGTAAAATGTTGCTGGCTTTCAAATCTCTGTGAATCACTCTTAATCTCGAATATTTATGGAGATACAGAAGTCCTTGGACAATCCCTTCAATTATATTGAAAAGTTTCTTCCAATTTAATAGTTTCTTTCTACTCGAATCTGTCTCATCATATAATAGAAAATAAAAGGGACTAATTAGTAGCTGATAAAGGGACAGAAATGTCAAGGCAAAATCCTCACATTTCTGAGACAGACATACCGAAAATGAAGAAATCCAAGCTTTTGTTAGGCAAATACTCATAGACTAAAACCCGTTCAACTCCCTGGAGAGAACATCCTAAAAGCCTCACCAGATTAGTGTGTTGGAGTTTGGCGATGAGTTTAGCTTCATTCTTGAACTCAACTATTCCTTGTCCTGAACTTTTTGAGAGTCTCTTTATTGCTACTTTTTGCCCATTCAGTAATTTCCCCTGAAATCCCGCTCTCCCTCACAATCACTAATTATAAACAAAATGCCAACCAAAAAACCACAGCGTCAAAGAAGAAAGTTACCTTATAAACAGGACCAAAACCACCCTGTCCAAGCCTATTTGCAGTTGAAAAATTGCCTGTAGCAGCAGCAATTGTTTGAAAATCAAAAATCTTCAAATCACGCTTCATGCTCTGATCTCTAAACTCTGTTTTTCTCCTCCCATATACGGTGGGGAGTGACGCATTATCTCCAAGTTCCCGTAATAGCTTTTGTCGATTCACTATGCTTTCCACTAATTAAGATACATATATAGATATGGATCGAAAGTGTAGTTAAGATAATTGTTTGTAATTTATAATCCATCATGAATAGTAATATTCGTTGTTTAAACTTCAAAGTGATCAATTTACCTTTGGCTTTTAGTTTTTTCAATAGCAAAAAGCATAGGTAGGACACCAAAGGTATCACTAAAGCTACCCCCAACACAGTCGTTAGAGTTTTCCAACGTTTCTTCTCTGCACAAAACAAAAAAAACCACATTAATTGATCGTCTCATCCTACACCAATGACTGTTCTGCAATGAAATTGAAGGATATAGTGATTGTCACCATTAAATCAAAGCAGAAATATTTTTTACAGTCGCATAGATACCTTCATCGTCGTAGAATATTTTCCGTAGTTGATACCCGAAGCAAAGAAAGAGGGATAACCCTATAACCACGCCTGATGCCGGCAGCCACAACACTTTCGAACCTGTTGCAGATGACAGAAAAAATGTATTGTTGTGTTTTAATATATTATTAAACTCTAATCAATGGTATTATAGTGTGAATGAATGTCAGGGGAACTAAAGTTCTTAATATTTGCAGATTTCTATGTGCACATTTATTTCGAGTTGTATCCTTTGATTATAAGTTCAATTGACCATCTAATCAAGAAATTCAATTGACCATCTAATCAAGAAACATGTTTTGATTGTTTTAAGCTTTAGGATTTAGAATTGACCATTAATAACTCAATTGAAAAATCGACTGATTTACCAGATCTTTTGTCGTAGTATGTTAAAATCTTATCATCCTCGCACACCCCAAAGCAAAGCTTTCTTCCCGTGTCATCTATGAGTTCGCCGGCAGCTCCAATTTTTATCACTGGAAATGATACGACATCCTCGTTTACAGAATAACTTAAGTATCTTTCTTCTTCATTTGAAGTGTAGCTGAAATTGTACAGAGAAGCCCTTCCAGCAGAAATCCTGTAGGACTCGTTCCGCAAATCCTCAGTCGTCCAGTTCACTGCTCCTCCCTTCCAAAGGATCAACTTGTTCGTGATATTCTGATCCATGCCAAGAACGTACGACGCATCAGCAGCAGATTTAGATTCAATACTCCACGATCGAAGAAACCATTGCTTACCAGTTTTCAAGTTAATCCCCAGTTTCATCCCCGGCAGGAGCGTATCAGTTGGATAATCAAAACTTTGCCACAGCTCTCTTTTTATAGATCCGTCGGAATTCATCTCATACAGCACGAAATTTCCATTTTTCAGTAGAGCAGCACTTGTGTTACCTGCATTTCGAACTGCACTTATCTCAATAGGATTTCTACCGTTCTGTAAAATCTTCAAATTGCCATCATTGCTATCAACTATAAGTCTTGCTGCTGCTTCATTACCTAAGATCGGGAAGTTGCGGTTGGCAACCCACACCAGCCGGTTTACTGATAAGTACTCATTAAAATTTTCAATTAATCGCTTCCCATTACTGTAGTTATTGCTATAATCAATTATGAATTGATTATAATCTACCCAATTTCCTTGACTCGTAGTAGATTTGTAATAATTATATTCAAGGTAGAACAAGAGTCTTCTATCTGTATGAATATGGTACCATATTCCTAAGTATCGGTTTGTTGTGCCATCAGGACTAAAGAATCCCAACCTGAAATTGCCATAAGCAGAATCCAGCTCATCTCCATCTCTGAGAAGTTGGCCTTGTAGCAATCTGTCAGTCTGGGAATCTGAAAGCCCTGTCAAAAGTAAGATAAATGAAAAGCTAAAAAGGATGTGATTACTTCCTTTGATAGCCAAAGCCATGACAGAACTCTGTAGTTGCGGAAATTAAAGAATCACAGTGCAAACACTCGTGGAAATATAGATGCATGATGCAGGAATTTTTCTATTGAAATCTTTGATATCAGCTGGTTGCGTCAGCTTTGAACTTCTGGAAAGTCAGGACATTTTAGCTTACGGCATTTCAAGGAAACTTCAAATGGTTAAAAACCATAAAGACTTCTATTACTTTTGAATGTTGCTATAAAACGTGTTTGAATGCACCAAATATAACAACTTGTTCCTGTCTCATCTAAAATTTTCCACCGAATGTTCTCTCTGATTTTCTACTAAGGTTTCAACACGTTTCCAGGGAACAAAGTCTCATCTTCTCTCTCTCTCTCTCTGTCTCTCTCCTCCAATCAGAGCTGATATTCATGGAAATTTCGGACGGTCAAATCTCATTCCAGTCAGTGATGTGATGTGGGTTAAGATATTTTAAAGCAAAGTGTGGTCCAAATACTTTATAGTTGACGACCTTATTCTATCCTTCGACTTTAGATTTACACCTTACATTTTATACCAATTTCTGCTGCATACATTAATATATGTTTTATATATGAAGCTCCAATATTATCCTATTTTCTTAGTCTTTGGCTTGGGTCAACATCTCCCCCTTAATCTATTATATATATTGTAACGCTCCAAATCCAACACGCATCACACATGTCGAACTAAGGCGTATGAGTTTATATACAAATACTAAAACTTCACCATTATAACTTTTAGATCGAAATACTTTATTACATTAATCAATGAAACTAAAGTTTATTAAATACTACAATATCTCAATCTAACTCAAAAGTTCTAAAATAATCTCCACAAACAAATTGAACAAGTGTGATAAATAAAATATGAAATTCTATTAATCACCTATAACAAAAAATAAAATAAAATCTCTAAAGCCATATTCTAAACAAGCCATCACGATTGTCAGTTTAAACAATTAATTCTGCAAAAAGTAAATGAAAAGGAGTGAGTCGTCAACTCGGTAAGTAATGCCATTCATAACATATGTATGAGTTTCCTTATTTTCAAACGCCCAAAAATATTTGCAAGCCCTTTTTGTTCAAATATTTTGTAAAAATCATAATTTCAAGTACTTTTTCAAATAAACAAAAATTTAATATTCATAAATTTTTATAAGAGAATATATTTCATACAAAATAAATGCAAAAACTTATAAAACATTCATTACGAAAAATATTTTTCATTTATTTGTCACATAAACTTCATAAATTCTTGTAAGTTGAAATTATATTTCATAAATCATAAATATGAAATCGAATAAACATTCATTTCAGAAAATACATTTAATTTGCTCATGTCACATAGTGTTACCTGTACCCCGGTAACCCAGCCAATTAATACAATATCACCTGTATTCCCGGTGACCCGGCCATAAAGATTCATGTGTACACTTAGAACATAATAACAGTTGATCCATTCATATATTGACTATAGTCAAATATATTCATAATCATAATTACTAAGAACAGAGGAGCCAAAAATATTTCATCTTAATTGATCATATAAGAATCATTTATAACATAACAGCTTACATTGATTTATTTACAAAGCATTTAATAAATTTCATAATTAAACATTACTTTTATAAAATAATTGTTAAAACTTTTAAAATATGCTAGACTTTCAACTACATTAACTGCTTAGAACTCTAACCAAAATCATCTATAAATCTCGAATTTTAAACTCTTATTCTATAAATCAAATCAAACTAAAACTTTACAAATTTATTGAGCACACCTAAAAATATCATATATTAAAATTTTATGATATTTCAAGTTTAAAAAGATTTTTAAAATAATAAATTTTTCATAAAATAGTAACCTGTCCAGGATATTTTAAAACTGTATATGACTCAATAGAAAATTTATAACTATTAACATATGTTTCCAAATGCTACAAAATTTATGAAAAAACTAGTAATCATGTGTATAAACAACCATAAAAATTGTCATAATTTTTGAAGGTCTTTTCATATTTTAAAAAGATTATGTAATTTAGAAACTATAAACCTGCAGACACAATTTCAGAATTGACGTCCATAGAATCAACAATTCATAAATACATAAATATATTTTTAAAAATTACAAAATTAAAAAAAAAAACACTAAACATATGTATAAAATTCCAGTTAAAATTTCATAATTTTTGAAAGTTATTTACCCTTTCAAATAAATTTTTTCTTATATTCAAATCGTAAAACGTATAGAATTCCAGATTTCATAAGCTAACTTAAAAAATTTGTAGAAAATTCAATTCTTATCCAATTTAAGTAAAACAAAATTCTATATTTTTATTATCATGTCAAAATTCAATTTTGAAAAACTTTTATGAACAATCTTGATAAAATTTTTGTTAAAATAATTATAGAAGTGTCATGCTCAGTAAATAATGTAAAATCCTAGTTCAAACAATTTACAAGATATGATTCAATACTATTCTATAGACACTAATTTAAGAAATTTTATTTAATATATCCCAAAACAATAACAAATGAAAAAAAAAAAAAAACTCATTCTATATTACACTAAAACAACAAAATAACAAAAATAATTAAACGTTGTTTCTAATATTCAATAGTTTAAGCAATCATAACCACGAAAAAACTATCACGTTTGTTTATTGAAAAGAGAATAAAAGGTAAAGAGATTGAAGAGAAAAATAAGTTTTTATAGGTTGTTTGAGAAACTCTAATGTATATATAATACTTATTAAAGACATAATTTAAAACAAAAATAAGATCCCTTTCCTATTAGGATTTTTATTTGAAAAGGAAGTTTGTCAAAATTAATATAAATAATAAAATATACCTTTTAGTAAAATAAGTTAAAATCTTAATATTATCAAAATATTTACTAATTAAAATAAAACCATTATTTAACTGCAAAAAATAAAGACACATTGCAATTTTAGTATTTTTACGTAAATAATAAAAAATAAATTTGTGAATAACATAATAGTCTTATAATTTAATTAGAAAAGTGAATATTACATCTATGCCTTGAAAAATTCATATCAGTTAATCAATTAAGTCAGCAATAATATTAATAAGGGGAAAAAATTAAAATATATATTATATTTGTCTAATTAAAACAGTCCTATGTAGAATTTTCTTTAATATCAATACAATTATCTTGCTCCCATCTCGGAAATTGTTACATCATTTACAGAATAAACTTCTAACTTGATTTCGGTAACTTCTGGCTCTTGATCAGATGCAATACTAATGAAAAACGCTGGTTGCTTTGGAGCAGGCAGTGCCATGGAATCGTTAGTAAGCATGGAAACAACGTCTGACATTATTGGTCTATCGGTTGCCCTATCTTGTACGCACAAAAGACCCACATTTATACATCTGAGTGCTTGTTCAGGAGAGCATGATTCATCCTTTATTGTGTCTATTAACTCTAAACCTTTACCTTCATTCCACAGTTTCCATGCCTGAAATAAATAGGAGAAAATTGGTATTCAGTTAAATTGTCGAAATTACATTGTATCCAAAAGCTTCAAAGGCGAATGAACATGCTGAATGATTGGATGATTGAATAACTTTTGATCTTTTATTGAAGTTTGGCAGAAAATATATAACGAGAAGATTGAATACTTACATATCCTACAAGGTTGAGTGGGCGCTCCGTATCGTAGCTACTATTGTTCTTCTTGCTGGTTACAATTTCTAGTACCAATACTCCGAAGCTATATACATCGGATTTCATCGAGACAATTCCATTCATAACGTACTCCGGTGACATATAGCCACTGAAAAATGGTAAGACAATTATCAATAACATTTGAAAGGAACTAGAATATGATGCATGCGAAAGAGCAAAACCATGCTATACGTGTTTGGTTGTAAAAGTAGTGTATAAAATATACATACTGTGTTCTGACAATTCTATTTGTGTTTGCTTCTAATTCGTTCATGGCAAAAGTTTTAGCCATTCCGAAGTCGGATATTTTTGGATTCATTTGTTCATCGAGTAAGATGTTGCTAACTTTCAAGTCTCTGTGAATCACTCTTAATCTTGAGTATTTATGTAGATAAAGAAGTCCTTGAGCAATCCCTTCTATTATGTTGAAACGTTTCTTCCAATCTAATGTGCTCTTTCTTCTGGGATCTGTCTCATCATACAGAAAAAAGGAGTATTCAGTAGCTGATAATTTAAAAATATAAATGTTTCTGCAAACTACCCACGTTTTGAAGAGAGACATACCAAAAACAAAGAAATCCAAACTTTTGTTAGGCAAGTACTCGTAAACTAGAAGCCGTTCACCTCCCTGGAGAGAGCATCCTAAAAGCCTCACCAGATTTGTGTGCTGGAGTTTTGCAATAAGCTTAGCTTCATTCTTGAACTCAACTATTCCTTGTCCTGAACTTTTTGAAAGTCTCTTTATTGCTATTTCTTGCCCATCTAATAATTTGCCCTGAAATCATGGCTCTCTCTCACAAATTATTAACACTACAATTAATGTAAAGTAAATATCTACCAAAAGGACGAGTCAACAGCATTTACATTACCTTATAAACTGGACCAAAACCACCCTGTCCAAGTCTATTTGCCTCTGAGAAATTGTCGGTAGCAACAACGATGGTTTGAAAATCAAATATCTTCAAGTCGCGATTCATTGTCTGATCTTTAGCTTGTGGTTTTACTTTCCAAAATATGGTTCTAAGTGACAGATTATTGTCCCCAAGTTCACGTAGTAGCTTTTGTCGATTCATTATGCTTTCCACTAAAAGTTAAGATTTGGAAAACATAATTACTAGTTCAGATACTTGTTATCGAATTAATCGAACAGTAAAACAATAATGTTTGTTCATATTGATTACCTTCAGCCTTGAGTTTCTTCAGTAGCAGAAAGCTTGCGTAGCACAATAGAGGTGCTACTGAAGCTATCCCTAACACAATGATTAAAGACATCCTCCGTTTCTCTTCGACGATAAGCCACAGTGATTAAGCATGCATGTCAGTATTTAAATTGATACCTTGAGAGATTTATGAAAACTGATATATATCTTGCCAGATTGCATACCTTTAGTCTTGTAATATTTTCTCCGTATCTGATAGCCTTTGGAAAGCAGCAGGCCTACTACTAGAGATACAGCTACTGCAATGACTAACGGGAGCCACCACTTTTTTTTTCCTGCATAGAGTAAAAAAATGTATTGTTATCTCAATTTAACATATTCCAATCCAACCTATTTATCAAAATTATTCTTGTCCCTCAAGCTATTCCTTTATTTTTATTAATATATCATTTTAAAAATTATATTAGAGTTCCCTCTAAAGAAAAGAAGGGGACAAGATGTATAAAACAGATTGATAAAAATTAAACTTCAACATAGAAGCTGATTTACCTCTGGATGTTGGGGGAGAATTATGATTTGGGTATCTCCTGTCAATCTCACATCCTCCAAACGCCGTGCATAAAATATCTGTTTTTGTGTCATCTGCGAGTCTGCCGCCCGGTAAAATGGTTAACAGCGGAAATGATGTAACATCTTCGTTTACAGAGTAGTTTAAGTATCTTCCTTGTTCATTTGAAGTGTAGCTAAAGTTGTACAGAGAAAGAGCTAGATTAGAGGAGCTGAAGGACATGTTCTGCAAAAGCCCGCTTGTCCAACCGACTTGTCCAGTTTGCAAGTTAATTCCCAGTTTCATCCCCGGAAGAAGCGTATCAGTTGGATGGTCAAAGCTTTGCCACAGCTCTCTCCTTATCGATCCGTTTGAATTCATCTCATACAGCACAAAATTTCCATTTTTCAATAGAGTAGCACTAGTATTACCTGCTCTTGGAACTGAACTTATAGCAATAGGATTTCCCCCACTGCGTAAAATTTTCAAATTGCCATCAGTGCTATCTATTGTAAGGCTTGCTGATTCGTTACCTGATATCGGGGAGTTGCGGTTGGCAACCCACAGTGGCTTAGGGTTTATTTTTGAGCAGTCTGGCACGCTTCTTGAATAGGACCCATGTACGTAGCAACCAGAGCTATACCATATTCCATAGGTATACCAGGCCGATCTATCTGTAGGCCTCTTGTACCATATCCCTAAGTATCGATCTGTCGTGTCCTGAGGGCTAAAAAATCCCAACCTGAAGTTGCCAAATGCTGAAAACAGCTCATCCCCATCTTTGAGTACTTGGCCCTGTAGTAATTTGTCTGTCTGGGAATATGAATGCGCTGTCAAGAGTAAGAAGAATGAAAAGCTCAAAAGGATTTGATTACTTCCAGTGATAGCCATCGATTAAACTGTGAAGTTGCAGAAAATTAATCACAGGGCTGCGAGCGCTGGCAAGTTGGCTTAGAATCAGGGAAACGTACGTGATAGAAGTCACTATATCAGCCGATGGCATAGACTACAAAAAATTTAATTAAATTTGCTTACTATTTTTTCAAGGAAGTTTTAGTTGATTAATTCATTAAATCGAAGAAGACTTTACGACCACTTTTGAATATTGTTCTGATGAAAATGAGTTCGACCATTCACGAAACGGATACAAAATATTGATCTTCTCAAAGATATAATTAAAAGTTTGAGATGACGCCAGTGGGAGAGTAATTCTGCATATTGAGTCGTTCCAGAATATGCCATAGCTTACTTTCAGACTTTCAGCTGTCTTCAATTTCTATCATCAAAATGAACATCTGTAGTTCATAAAATTTCAGCTGCCCATAATTTATGCATTTTTCAGTGCCTTGAAAATCAAGCTAAAATGTTAGTGCTCGTCCTCCTTTACCCATTTTTTATATGCAAGAACAAGTCATGTTCACCAAACCCCTCTTTTAGTTACAGTTTAAAGGAGCAGTAAAATAATGAAAGCAACGGCAACAAGCCAAAGCATTTCTGTTGTTTTCTCACTTGAAAAAAATATTATTTTATTATTTTATTACCTGCCTTCAAAATTTGACATTGAAACATAAAATAAACTCTTTACAAGAAGATCTTTTGTAGTCAATTATGAGAATCGGTCATTCTGTTTGTCATCAAATTACTAAGTCAAAAATGCTTATGATTTGGTTTGAATGAGGCTCAATTTACTTTCTGTTGTTGACAAAATGTAGGGATTGATGCAAGAGCATTCAATGTAACACAAAACCTTCTGACTTCCAACTGGAAAACTTCGGGAGCACACCTGAGTAAAATATGATATCCGCCATTTTGTGTCAATTTCTAATTGTGTTTTAAACTCTCTCTATGTATGTAACGGGACATTAACATCTTACCTTTTCCATATTGTTTACATCTTTCTGGACTTGGTCATCAGAAGATGTTTTGATTTTTTTTTTTTGATTTAACAGTTCAATTGATATTAAATAGTTTTGATAAGGTGTTTGAGCTGAGAGTGGAAAATGCACCTAGTTGGGAAACAGAAGAGATTTCTGCCAATAAGGCACCCTCAGATCCTCTACTTATGTTCATAAAACATTTACATTTTCCCATTTGCAGTACGGATCATTAAGCACCATTAATTTTGAATAGCTAACGATTGAACAAATAAACCGATACGTATACAACACCAGAAACACACACACACACACACACACACACACACACACACACACACACACATATATATAGTCTCTACAAATCATCAATTACATATATCGGTTGGACAGTCAAAGATCTGCCACAACACCCAACCAAAACACCCGTATGTCTACTTTGATTTCATGTAGGAAAAGATTACCAGAATCCGGAAGAGTTGCACTTCTTTTACTCTCTCCTTGAATTCAATTCACTGGTATAGGGTATACAACATTGTGGAAAATTTTCAAATTGCCGTCAGTGCTGTCTATTGTAATATTTCCAGATTTGCCTAAGATTTGTGTGTTCAGGTTCGCAACCTACACTTAATGAGGGACCTCAGTTTAGACCTGTAGTGCCATATTGCTAAAGTTATAATTTCATTTATAGAACACCAACCAGAACCTCCGATTAGCCGAAAGCAGTTCTTTGACCAGTTTACCTTACTGTAATTTATCTGCCAATGAATTAGATCTTATCAAGAGTAGGAGACATGAAACTGATAAAACGGCTTTAAACTCCATGGATACTTTTAAGATGTTTGATAGGTATTCTAATACATACAAGGAGGTACAGATTTGGTAGTCTTTTAAGTCCAATATCTGCATTAATACAACTTGCAATGCATGTCGATTATCAAGATTTTTTATTATCTCGAAAGATTTTATCAGTTGAATATGCTCTGGCTCGACTGTCATTTCGAGTCTATTTAGGAGTGAAAAACAAAAGAATTTTAAAATACATAAACCACAGGCACAGAAAATCGGCGAGATTTTTGAAACGGTCGGTAAGTTTTTCATGAACATTCCGAACTCCAAGTGTCCAGCACCTTCTCATTTGTTCTTTTGAAATGGTCAGCAAGCATGTAAAGAATCATAATTTCAATAGTAAATTATCATGTAATTTACTATCAAAAAGATTATTTTATTAATTAAAAAATGAAATTTAGTTATTATACATTGTGAAATATAACTTAATTTATGCTTTATTGTTAATATATTAGACATAATGTTATCGGAAATTAACATTTATGACATTGTAGGTTTATAAATCCAAAAATTTATCAATTAATATAATATAATATTATCAAAAGGTATTATTTCTAGAAGTGAAAATGTGAACATGATAATGCAACGTACAAATACAAAGAAAATCTTGATTTAAATGATCAACTACGTAACAGAGTCTGTGAAGTAGTATCAGATGAAGGTTTCATCATGCATGACTGCAAATTCCTTATGGCTTTTGGTCCCCATGTCCACGGATGAACCTCTTTCATGGATAATGCTCTACTCAGTACGCATTTTATGAGCTAATAATAATAATAATAATAATAGTACTATCAGATGCATTGCTATCTGCGTTTAAGATAGCCAAAGGAAAGCAACAGGCACAGTATTAGAGCTATGGCCACTGCAATGATAAACCACTGCCACCATTTCATTTCTGCACCAGCAAGGATAAAAATCATGTTAATTTGTAACAAAAATTGCTTTAAAATTTGAGATACATTAGTACGCATGCCAAGGTTTGCTACTATATTAAGAGATTTCTTTAATTTCCAAAATTCTGATAAAGTAGTGAAATTAAAATTTCAGAATAATATTTGATGAAACTTGGTTAAACATGTGTGTATTTGATATAAATTTAAATTCAATATGTTGATGCAGATTTACCTTTGGGTCCAACATACAAATGTATCGTCATAGCTGATTCGTATCTGGGCCATTCTATAAACTTCATTCCTCTGCTCCAAATTTGGCAACTGGTGCCGTTGTAAGTCTCTGTTGTGGCGTAGGCAACACAAGAACATTTATTCAAGCAATTTTCTTCACAACTCCAGGGGTTGTCGTAACTTTCATTTAACTTGAGTCCAACTCCTGACATGAAACCATGCTTGACTTGGAAATAATGGTTGGATCTCCCACAGTAAGGTAAGTTTATTA
Source organism: Khaya senegalensis (assembly GCA_032402905.1). Classification (NCBI taxonomy): domain Eukaryota; kingdom Viridiplantae; phylum Streptophyta; class Magnoliopsida; order Sapindales; family Meliaceae; genus Khaya; species Khaya senegalensis. The sequence goes on along the minus strand of CP135548.1, from coordinate 5,265,706 downwards.
AAAAACACCCTCCTAAACACAGCATGAAGAATAAAATCCACGGTCATCACCGAGCATCCCGTACGATGAAATTGTTAGCTTTGGAAATGATGTAACATCATTATTTACAGAATAGGTTAAGTATCTCTCTTGTTCATTTGAAATGTAGCTAAAGTTGTAGTGGACTCCCCATTGAAAATTGAAGTTCAAAGACTCATTTAGAAAAATCCCACTCGTCCGGTAGACTTGATTGTTCTTCCAGATAATCAACTTGTTTGTGATATTGGGTTCCATGCCAAGTATGTATGACCCTTCGGCAGGGGTTCCATAATCACTCGATGATTGAAGAAACCATTTTTTCCCAGTTTTCAAGTTAATTCCTAGTTTCATTCCCGGTAGAAGTGTATCAGTCGGATAGTCAAAACTTTGCCACAGCTCACGCCCGATAGATCCATCTGAATTTGTCTCATACAGCACGAAATTGCCACTTTTCAGTAGAATAGCACTTGTATTACCCGCTATTCGAACCGGAGCACTTAATTCAGTTGGATCTCCGTTGTTGTGAAAGATTTTCAAATTGCCGTCGGACCTGTCTACCGCAAGACTTCCGGATCTATCAAAGATTGGAGTGTTTCTATTGGCAACCCATACCGGTTCAATCGTTTCCCGGAAACTGTTGTACCAGTAGGCTCTTCTGTCTGTAGGCTTATTATACCATATTCCTAAGTATCGATCTGCCGTGTCCGGAGGGCTAAAGAATCCCAACCTGAAGTACCCAAAAGCTGAAACCAGCTCCTCCCCATCTTTGAGTACTTGGCCTTGAAGTAATCTGTCTGTCTGGGAATATGAAAGCCTTGTGAAGATTAAGAGGAGTGAAATGCTAAAGAGGATGTGATTACTTCCTTTGATAGCCAAAGCCATGACAAAACTGTGTAGTCGCGGAAATTGAAGAATCACTTTGTAAGCTCTCGTAGAAATATGGATGCTTGATATTGGAATTGTCTATCGAAATTTATGCATTCAGCTGGTTGCGTTTACTTTTAACTTCAGGAAGGCCCGGTCTTTTTAACTTACTGCATTTCATGGAAGCTTCAAATGATAAAATTCCATTAACACTTTTATCACTCTTGACTGTTATTACAAAATCGTGTTTGTAATGAAGCAAATATAACAACTTAGAAAGAGTTTTAGATAAGACGATTCTATCACGTTAATATTGCTACAGTAATGAGACTATTTAATCAATAAAATGAGATAAATATATTTATTAGTAGTAGGTGAAAAAAATTGGTTTATAATTTTTTGTTTTATTTTTTAAATTTTATGTTAAAAAAATGTGAGATACACGATATGTTAACGAAGTTGGACTACGATCAATTCTCATTTGAAATGTCAACAAAATTATAATAACCATCACTCTATCTAGGAGATCAATGACCAATACTATTTCGCCGGAAGATAACTACCTGGAATCGATTACATTTTTTTCCAGCAATACAACAAACTGAAGCAAGTATTCAATCGTTTCCTTATGATGGGCCAATTAATAGAGCTTATTTTGTCTGTTCATGGAAATTTCGGACGGTCTAATCTCATTCCAGTCAGTGATGTGATGTGTGTTAAGATATTGTAATGCAAAGTGGTCCAAGTACTTTATAATTGACCACCTTATTCTATCCTTCGACTTTAGCTTTACACCTTAAATTTTATGACAATTTCTGGCCCATACATTAATATAGGTTTTATATATGAGCCTCCAATATTATCCTATTTTCTTAGTCTTTGGCTTTGGGTCAATATCTCCCCCTTGATCTATTGTATATATGCCTTGAAAAATTCATACCAATTAATCAATTAAGTCGGCAATAATATTAATAAGAGAAAAAAAATTAAAATATGTATTATATTTGTCTTATTAAAACAGTCCTATGTAGAATTTTCTTTGATATCAACACAATTATCTTGCTTCCATCTCTGAAATTGTTACATCATTTACAGAATAAACTTCTAACTTGATTTCGGTAACCTCTGGCTCTTGATCAGATGCAATACTAATAAAAAACGCTGGTTGCTTTGGAGCAGGCAGTGCCTTTGATAGAATCGTCAGTAAGCATCGAAACAGCATTATATCCATTGCCCGATCTTGTACCCAGAAAAGACCCACATGAATACAACTGAGTACTTGTTCAAGAAAGCATGATTTATCCTTTGTTGTGTCTATTAACTCCAAACCTTTACCTTCATTCCACAGTTTCCATGCCTGAAATATATAGGAGAAAATTGGTATCAATATCTGTCGAGATTAGAATGTATCCAAAAGTTTCAAGGGCAAATGAACATATAGAACCATTTAATAAATCTTGAACGTTCTATTGAAGTTTGGAATAAAATATGTACCGGATTTCATTGAAAAAAATGCCATTCGTAAAGCACTCCGGTGATGATCAAGACACAGAAGTTCCTGAAAATAAGATGGAAAAATATTCTAGAAATGGTGTTACCATGACAACTATGGAAGCAAGATAAATGTAATAGTAACATGATTATGTATCAGTTGTATTGTACAATTTTCTAAAATATTCTTACAATTTTGAAGAATGACACATTATTCGGGATGATAAAATTTGGGTTAATGCTCAAAAGGTATTGCATTCCTCTTTGAAAACACGGACATAATTAATGGCCTGTCCATTACCTTCTGGCATAAGCAAGAAGACTTTGTTTACATAAAGCAGTTTGGAACATGTCAATTTCTATTTGTATGTACCCAAAATGCCAAAAGTCCTTTTCAATTAAGAACAAATGAAATTTCCATGAAAAGCAACCAAAAGGTGTAGGCATACAATCCTAAGACATACTTTAAAATTGAAAAAATTAAGTGTGGAAGTTATGGAACACTAATTTCTCACCATTATTTTTGTTGACATTTCTTGATGCTACTAAAACCTTCTAAGCTCTCTAAATCCTCTCAAAATAATGTTTAATAAGAATTTCGAGTTTAGAGATCTTAGTAGAACAAAACACTTCTCAATTTATAGAATTCCTCCTATCAAAGAATTCTCACACTTAATGGAAGCTTAATGGCCACTCAATACTGCAGTTACAAATTTTGAATTTGAATTTAGAGTTATAAAATCATAATGGGGAGTTAAGGGTCATAATTTGGATGTTAATTTACATTCTCCCACTTGACTCGTAAATTTTAAATTCTCATATACAAGAAACAACATACATGAATTATGACGATATATTATCAAAATTGACAACTTATCTTCCATATATTACAAATGTATGATACTTTTTACTGCAACCTTAATGTGGTAATCTTAATTAATAAACTTTATGTTTATTTTTGGTCCAACATAATGATCTTAACTTAATAAATAAACCTCATGTTTATTCTAGGTCTAATATTAATTTGTTTTCTTTCAAATAAATGTGCACACTTTATAAGAAAACAAATAATCAGGGTTTTATTAATAGTAATAAATTTACATACTGGAATTAAGTCCTATATGAACTACATGATCCTTAAACCTTAATGGTGGCATGCCTTTTGTTAAAGGATCTGTAATCATCAATTTCGTGCTAACGTGTTCAATGACCATTTTATTTTCCTTAACACGTTCCCTAATCGCTAAGCACTTAATGTCGATGTGTTTACTTCGACTCCCACTTTAATTATTCTTAACCAAAAAAACAGCAGTTGAATTGTCATAATATATCCTCAATGGCCTAGAAATAGAATCCACAAGTCTAAACCCATATATGAAACTCTTTAACCATACTCCATGAGAGGTAGCCTCAAAACACGAAACAAACTCAGCCTCCATAGTGGAAGTAGTAATCAGTGATTGCTTAGTACTTCTCCAAGATACGGTTTCACCAGCTAATATAAAGATGTATCCAAATGTTGATTTTTTTGAATCATCACAGCCAGTGAAGTCAGAATTTGAGTAGCCAACTACTTTCAAATTGTCAGTTCGTTTATATATAAGCATGTAATCTTTGGTCTCTTAAAGGTACCTCAAAACTTTCTTTATAGCTTTCCAGTGGTCCATTCTTGAGTTACTCTGATATCGTCCCAATATTCCAACTACAAAAGTTATGTCAGGTCTAGTACAGACTTGAGCATACATAATGCTTCCAACAGCTGAAGCATATGGAATGTTGTTCATTTGTTCCTTTTTGAGATCATTTCTAGGGCATTGGTTGAACTTATCTCCCTTAACAATTGGTGCTATACTTGGAGAATAATTTTTTATCCGAAATCTTTCTAAAACTTTTTTGATATAGATTTCCTGAGACAGACCTAAAATACCTTATGTCTATCTTTATGAATCTTAATGCCAATGACATAAGATACTTCACCTATATCCTTCATATCAAAATTTTTAGAAAGGAATTATTTTATCTTATGTAGAAACCCTTTCTCATTAGTTGCGAGTAGTATATAATCTATATATAGAATAAGAAAACAAATTTTACTCCTACTAACCTTCTAGTATATACATTGATCCATGATATTTTTTTCAAAACTGAATGAACAAATAACTTTATGAAATTTTAAATACCACTGCTAAGTGGCTTGTTTCAACCCATATATAGATTTCTTAAACTTACAAACCAAATACTCACAATTACTAGAAGAGAATCCTTCAAGTTGTGTCATATAAAACTCTTCTTCCAGATCACCATTAAGAAATGCCGTTTTCACATCCATTTGATATAATTCTAAATTAAAATGAGCTACTAATGCCATGATTACATGAAAAGAATCATTTTTAGACACAGGAGAAAATATCTCTATGTAATCGATTCTTTTTTTTTGAGTGAACCCTTTGGTAACAAGTCTAACTTTGTATTTCTCAATGTTGTCTAATGAATCATTTTTAGTCTTAAAAATTCATTTACATCCTATGGGTTTGAATCTTTTAGGTAACTCAATAAAGTCCCAGACTTGATTCGTTGACATAGAATTCATCTAATTTTTCATGGCATTATATCATAAGTCAAATTACTCACAACTCATGGCTTGTGAAAACATTTCTAGATCATTTACAGTTCTAATATTATAATCTGACTCTTGTAAATACATAATATAATCACTAAAAATTGGTGATCTTTTTACTCTAATAGATCTTCTTAATGTTGCTTCAATATTTTCCTGAAGAGTATGTTGTACAACTAGTTGTTCAACAACCTAATCTACTAAAGCATCACTAGTTTGTGAAATTTGATTATTATTTGGTTGAATGTCAACCGTTGTTAGATCAACATTCATTTGTACTGAAGGGATGTTATTGATAACAATCACTTTAGTACCTGAAGTGGATGGTTCTGAATGATCATTCTCATAAATTTTATTCTGGGATTGATTCCTCCCACTGATCAAGTCATTCTAAAAAAACTTAGCATTTCTTGATTCTACAAATTTAATGTGATATGATGGATAATAAAATCTGTATCCTTTAAACCTTTCTGAATATCCAATGAAATTCCCACTAATGGTCCTAGAATCTAATTTCTTTTCTTGTGGATTATAAACTCTTATTTCACAAGAATAATCCCAAACGCATACATATTGTAAACTTGATTTTCAACTTTTTCATAACTCAAACGACATTTTAGAAGCTGCCTTAGTTGGAACCCAGTTTAATATGTACACAGTTGTCTTAAGAGCTTCTGTCTACAATGACTTAGGAAGATTGGAGTTGCTAAGTATACTCCACACCATGTCTAATAATATTTGGTTTCTTCATTCTATTACACCATTCTAGTATGGAGAACCAGATATAGTGTATTGGGTAACAATCCCATGTTCTTGAAAAAATCTCATAAATGGTCCAGGTACTTGTCCATTTTTTGTATATCTACCATAGTATTCACCACCTCTATCAGACCTCACGATTTTTATTTGTTTATCACATTATATCTCTACTTCAGTTTCGAATATTTTAAAAATATATAATACTTTATCCTTAGTACTTAATAAGTAAAGATACATAAATTGTAAATAATTATCAATAAAAATGATAAAATACTTATGACCATATGAGTCTATACTAGGACTACAAATGTCTGTGTGTATGATTTTTAATAAGTTTGAACTCCTCTTGGCACTTTTCTTTGACTTATTGGTTTGTTTACCTTTTATACAGTCCACATAAGTATTAAAATCAGTAAAATCTAAAGGACTAAGTACTTTATTATTTACCAACATTTTGATTTTTTCTATGGAGATATGTTCTAATCTCTGATGCCATAATATAGAATAATTTTCATTCATAACACTTCTTTTTACACCAGTATGAGTATGTATTATTATATAACAAGCATTATTTTATAAATTAATATGAAAAAGACCATCAGACAATGTACCATTTTGAATAAGATTAGGTTTATAAAAAATTTTCACAAAAAATTTTGAAAAATTAAAGGAATATCCATATGGTACAAGTCTAAAAATATAAATTAAATTCCTATAAAAATTAGGAATATAAAAGGTCTTTTCCAAATTTATTACAAAACTATTATTTTGAATTAAACTGCATGTCCTAATAGCCTCCATAATTGAGCTTATCTTATTTCTAAAATAGATAAATCGCTCAACTCCTACTGATTTTCTTAGATTTTGCAAGCCCTGCAAAATATTTGTAATGTGGATTGCAGAACTAGAGCCAATCCACCATATGTTATGACAAATTTCAGCCATATTAGATTCATAATTTATAAGAGAAAAAGAAATACCTTTTTTTATGAAGTTATTGTTGAAACTTAATGCAATTCTTCTTTATATATCCCTTCTTCTTACAAAAAAAATATTTGGATTCTTTCTTTATTTCAGCGTGGACATGTATTTTAATTTTTTCTTTTTTCTTAATCTTTTCCTTCGTTGCTAGATGTGCACTTTGAATATTCACTCCCATTTCTGCGATCAACCTCCCTTTTTCTTGAACACACATAGTCAATAATTCATTAATTGACCATTTATCTTTGTGTGTGTTATAAGAAATTTTGAAAGGTCCATATGGTTGTGGAAGTGAATTCAAGATATAGTGCACAAGGAAAGGTTTAGACATTATCACATTCAATGATTTCAGTTTAGCTGCAATATCCTTTATCTTCATAATTTGCTCTCGCACATCAGTGATAGTGGTGAGTTTTATGGAAGAGAACTGCATAATAAGATTACTGGTTAGTGCTTTATTTAAAGACTTAAACTGTTCATCAATAGCCTTCATCAAAGCACGGACATCATCATACTGAGCGACTGAACCACATATGCTAGCAAAAATTTTAATCTTTATGAACATTACACTAAGGCGATTAGATCACTCTCAACGTTCATAAAACTTAATTTGTGCTAACGTGCTAGTATCAGTAATAGGTAGTGGTTCGTCTTTCCAAATAGTATAATCTATATCCTGCCACCCTAAATATAATAATACTTTCTCTTTCCATATCTTATAGTTATCTATTACCGGTTCAGGAACATGTAAATTGATATCAGACATATTTGTAGGTTGTAATGCTATAAAAATATATACTTATGATGAATTTTATTGAGACTTAATCATTATCATATTTTATCAATATAAAATATGCACAAAATATGAATCACATGACATAAAATACTACCTGTGGGTTAAGTATTTTATTTAAATAGATTTACATATCTTAATGATAAAACTATTATATTATATCCAATTTCTTAATTCCTGTGGGTAAATTAAGAAAAATAATATAATATTTTATCCTTATTAATCATATAAACATAATAAAAATTTCTGTGGGATAAAATTTATCACATCTAATATGATTAATTACAATTAATGTCTTAAATTTTATGTAATACTAACTTAATATAAAGTTTCATTTAACTTAGGGATGTTATGGCTACTCCCTATTCTATTAAATTATATGGATCACTAAAACATTCAAATATATGATTATGATTTAATCTTTATACCTTATAAAAATTTCATCAAAATATTTTTATATCCATTGTACAGGTAATAGAGAGTAATCTATTTAGCTAATAATCACAGTAGGTCAATTCCCAAACAAGATTGGAGGGGTCATAAGCGATCTCATTTAAAATCCAACCTCCTTAGATAAAATTTTTTTAAACATGTAATTAGAAGCAAATGAAATACTACTACTATACCTAACAATAATACTTTATATGACACTTTACTATTTGCTTAAATTTTATGTATTTTTTTTTTAATAAATTTGCATACTAACTATTATTTCTATAATGTATACGAAAAATAACAATATATAAATTAAGCAAACTAAACTATTGCATATATGAAACATAAATTATATGTTTAAAATAAACAGTTAAATTAAATTATGCATATAACATAACATAAATAATATGTATAAATTCAAACATTTAAATTAAATTTAAATTTACATATAATAAATTTAAATAATATGCACTTGAAATTATCTAAATTCAATTTAAAATTAAATGGCATATAAAACATATATTTATACCAAAATCATGATAAACAAAAAATAAATTTTTGAACTAACTTAATTTTAATTTATTAAAATATTTATAAGATAATAAATATATATTAAATACAAAACATGAATTCAATTATAGGTGTTTCAAATTTTTCATATGCAATTAATATAGAATTAAAATGGTTAGAAGTCAATAAATGCATCATTGAAAAAAATATTATTTTATTATTTTATTACCTGCCTTCAAAATTTGACATTGAAACATAAAATAAACTCTTAACAGGAAGATCTTCTGTACTTAATTATGAGAATCGGTCATTCTGTTTGTCATCAAATTACCAAGTCAAAAATGCCTATGATTTGGTTTGAATGAGGCCCAAATTACTTTCTGTTGTTGCCAAAATGTAGGGATTGATGCAAGAGCATTCAATGTAACACAAAACCTTCTGACTTCCAATTGGAAAACTTCGGGAGCACACCTGAGTAAAATATGATATCCGCCATTTTGTGTCAATTTCTAATTGTGTTTTAAACTCTCTCTATGTATGTAACGGGACATTGACATCTTACCTTTTCCATATTGTTTACATATTTCTGGACTTGGTCATCAGAAGATGTTTTGATTTTTTTTTATTTAACAGTTCAATTGATATTAAATAGTTTTGATAAGGTGTTTGAGCTGAGAGTGGAAAATGCACCTAGTTGGGAAACAGAAGAGATTTCTGCCAATAAGGCACCCTCAGATCCTCTACTTGTTCTGTTCATAAAACATTTTCATTTTCCCATTTGCAGTACGGATCATTAAGCACCATTAATTTTGAATAGCTAACGATTGAATAAATAAACCGATACGTATACAACACCAGAAACATATATATATATAAAGTCTCTGCAAATCATCAATTACATGTATCGGTTGGATAGTCAAAGCTCTGCCACAACAACCAACCAAAACACCCGTACGTCTACTTTGATTTCATGTAGGACAAGATTACCAGAATCCGGAAGAGTTGCACTTCTTTTACTCTTTCCTTGAATTGAATTCACTGGTATAGGGTATACTCCATTGTGGAAAATTTTCAAAAAGCTGTCAGTGCTGTCAATTGTAATATTTCCAGATTTGCCTAAGATTTGTGTGTTCAGGTTCGCAACCTACTCTTAATGAGGGACCTCAGTTTAGACCTGTAGTGCCATATTGCTAAAGTTATAATTTGATGTATAGAACCCCAACCAGAACATCCGATTAGCCGAAAGCAGTTCTTTGATCAGTTTGCCTTGCTGTAATTTATCTGCCAATGAATGAGATCTTATCAAGAGTAGGAGACATGAAACTGATAAAACGGCTTTATACTCCATGGATTCTTTTAAGATGTTTGATAGGTATTCTAATACATACAAGGAGGTACAGATTTGGTAGTCTTTTAAGTCCAATATCTGCATTAATACAACTTGCAATGCATGTCGATTATCAAGATTTTTGATTATCTCGAAAGATTTTATCAGTTGAATATGCTCTAGCTCGACTGTCATTTCGAGCCTATTTAGGAGTGAAAAACAAAAGAATTTTAAAATACATAAACGATGGTCATGTTCAAATTAAAATTTATTCAGAGCAATACAACCAATGCAAGGTAATTCCCAACTCTTTTTTGTTCTGTCTGCCTTCTTCTAGACAGCTCAAATGCGTTAGAGGATAAAAAAAAAGAAGCTGTGTGCGTATAACAAACAGGGATAACCGATTGTCCAACAAAGATGGATTGTCACGCAACCGAAATCCGAGAACGAAGAAGCCATCACGCCACCCAAAGACCGAAAGCATCCGTTTGATCCTCTCCCTTCTCTGCCTCCTCCTCTGCTGCCGTTTGTTGCGCCACGCGAAGACCGAAAACATCCGTTTGAACGTCTCACTTCTCTGCCTCCTCCCCCTCCTCCTCCTCCTCCTCCTTTGCCGCCGTTTGCCGCGAGTTTACGGCTTGCCGCCACCGGTTTCAGAGATTGGTTCAATTTGGGGGAATAAGAGAAGAGAAGAGTAGTAAGGGATATAGTTCATATGTAGATAGAGAGACTGGAGTTCACATGTTCAGCAAACCTACCAAAAGTAAATAAAATCCAGGGTCTTATTAATTTCTAGTAACATTATACAAGAGATTGAACAATTTAGCATGAACACACACACACAAACATATGAAAATTAAAAAAAAAAAAAAAAACAGTAATACATAAAAAATAATATTAAGGAAAATTTTTTAAAATAATCACTTTTTAAATTAATTTAACAAAATAATCATGTTGTTTTTATTTTTATTAAACTAACTAAATATAATAATTTTAAACAAAAATACTCTCATTTAGCCAAAATTTTGTACCTTTAACTTGTGAAGTTGAAAATTTTTAATTTGCTTGAGACTGAGTTTCAAGGTAGTTGAATAATTTCAACCAAGTTTCAAGCAAATTTCAACTTGATTAAGTTTTAATTATTAGAAAATATTTTGATACAAAATGGCTTAGTTAATTTAATAAAAAATAAAATAAATATGATTATTTTCATAAATCAACTATAAAAAATAACTATTTTTTAAAAAATATTAATATTAAACTGTTTAAAAGAATTGTTACTCTTTAAAAATACTAATATGTTTGTGTGTGTGTGTGTGTATATATATATATATAAGAAAATAGCTTAAAAAGCAGAGATGAAAGTCTAAAATAAATCTAGAGCACACATAGACAATACAAATGGTACAATTTGAGTAAGGAGACCGATAATTACAACAGTAGCAGAAAATAGTAAAATAGCCATAAGTCACCAATTATATATATTTATCTTGCTTCCATCTCTGAAATCGTTAGTTCATTTACAGAACAAGTTTGTAGCTTGAGTTCAGTGGCTTCTGGCTCTTGATTTGAAACAATATTGATGAAGAAAGCCGGTTGCTTTGGTGCAGGTAGAGCCATAGTTGCATTAGTAAGCATGGAAACAACATCAGACATTGTTGGTCTATCGGTTGCCTGGTCTTGAACACACAAGAGACCCGCATGAATGCATCTGAGTAAGTCATTATGGGAGCATGATTCGTCCACCAAAATTGGGTCTATTAGCTCTAAACCTTTGCCTTCGTTCCAAAGCTGCCATGCCTGAAAGAGGTAAAAGTTAAACATTCAATAAAAACTACTGGTAAAGTTCAAAAGTCCATCCGTGAATGAACACACAGTATGATAAAATACTTACATATCCTATAAGATTGAGTGGGCGCTCCCGATGATAACAAGCATAGTTCTTCTTGCCACTAACGATTTCCAGCACTATGACTCCGAAGCTAAATACATCGGATTTCATCGAGACAATGCCGTTCATAACATACTCTGGAGACATATACCCACTGACCAATAATTGAACATTTAACTGTTAGTATTTAAAATGAAGTCACGCAATTTAAGCATTAGTTTGCATTGCCAAAGTCATGCTTTATGTTCAATTGGTTGTGAATACAAATATACATACTGTGTGCCGACAATTCTATTTGTGTTTGCTTCTAATTCATTCTTGGCGAAAGTTTTAGCCAATCCAAAATCCGATATTTTTGGATTCATTTGTTCATCAAGTAAGATGTTGCTAACTTTCAAGTCTCTGTGAATCACTCTCAATCTTGAATATTTATGAAGGTAAAGAAGTCCCTGAGCAATCCCTTCTATTATGCTGAAACGTTTCTTCCAATCTAATATGCCCTTTTTACTAGGATCTGTCTCATCATACAGGAAAAAGGGAAGGGAGGAGTAATTAGTAGCCTATAAAGGAATAAATTTTGCAGCAAAATCCCCACATTTTGAGGAGAGACATAACAAAAATAAAAAAATCCAAACTTTTGTTGGGCATATACTCGTAGACTAGAAGCCTTTCAAATCCCTGGAGAGAACATCCTATGAGCCTCACAAGATTAGTGTGCTGAAGTTTTGCAATAAGTTTAGCTTCATTCTTGAACTCCACTATTCCTTGTCCTGAATTTTTCGATAGTCTCTTTATTGCTATTTCTTGCCCATCCAATAATTTTCCCTGAAATCATGGCTCTCTCTCTCAACTATACCAAATATCAACAAAATACATCAAGTATCAAAACAATTTTACCTTGTAAACTAGACCGAAACCACCTTTTCCAAGTGTATTTGCCGTTGAGAAGTTGTTGGTAGCAGCAGCAATGGTTTGAAAATCAAAAAGCTTCAGTTCACGTTTAATGCTCTGATCTTTAGTTGGTGTATTTTTCTTTCCAAGTATGGTTGGAAGTGAAACATTATCTCCAAGTTCGCGTAATAGCTTTTGTCGATTCATCACGCTTTCAACTAATTAAGATTTGCGCTACTCAGTTAAGATAATGGTTATTGATTGATACAAATGACAAAAATTATATTGGTTCCCAGCGATTACCTGTAGCCTTGAGATTTTTCAATAGCAAAAAGCATGCGTAGCACAACAGAGGCACCAATAATATTATTCCCACCACAATGCTTAGAGACATCCATCGTTTCTCCGCTGCAACATATTAACCATCAATCATAATTTAAAATCCTGTATTTGTTTCATTAGGCAAAAATTCATATCAGTAGAGATTGTTTATCCCATCCTCTCATCCTACAATAATCATTGTTACAAATTTGTCACTTTTAAGGGGAACAAGAAACCACAGTTGGATTTTCAAATGGCCAATAAACAATTGGATCTTTTGGATGAAATTTGATGACAACGAATAATTGAACAAAGGAAATAAGAGATTTTAGACCTTTAGCCTTGTATTTTCTCCTTGTCAAATAGCCTAAGGAAAGCAACAGGAATATAGCCATGACAACTGCAATGCTTAACCTTTGCCATCGGTTCTTTTCTGGTTCTGCAAGGGTAGCAAAATTATGTTATCGTGTAGTAAACTTCAAGAATATTTCAGTGCTCTTGTTAGGTTTAAACTCCAATATTGGAGCAGATTTACCTTTAGGTTGAACTAGCAAGTATATTTTGCCAGCTGATTCACTACTGTATGACTCTATAAACTTTATCCCTCTGCTCCAGATCTGGCAACCGGTGTTGGTATATTTCTTTGTGGCAGCAAATGCAACACAAGAACAATTTTTCAAGCATTTGACTCGACAATCAGTGAATTTCATGCTGTCACTTTCCTTAAACTTGAATCCCGGTCCATCCATGTAACCGTACTTGACCTGGAATTTCTCGTATGGTTTCCTGCAGCTAGGAACATATTTATATTCTCCCTCACACCCTCCAAAAGTATAACAAAAAATTGACCGTCCTGTGTCATCTATGAGTCGACCGTCGGGGAGAATTCTCAACAGTGGAAACGTTGTAACATCTTCATTTGCAGAAAAATTTAAGGATCTTTCTCGTTCATTTGACATGTAGCTATAGTTGTAGAAAGAAGATCCTGGACTAAAGAAGTTTGGCGAGTTGTCTGGGAAAACAGAACTATTCCTGCAGACTTCTGCTCCTCTCCAGACAATCAATTTGTTTGTGATATTAGGGTCCATGCCAAGAATATATGACCCTTCGGCTGGAGACTCATAAGTCCTCCATGATCGGAGAAACCATTTTTGCCCATTTTGCAAGTTAATTCCCAGTTTCATCCCCGGAAGAAGTATATCGGTCGGATAATCAAAGCTTTGCCACAACATTCGCTTTTTAGATCCATCTGAATTCATCTCGTATAGCACGAAATTGCCATTTTTCAGTAGAGTAGCACTTGTGTTACCCTCTGCTTGAACTGAAGCACTTATTACAATAGGATTCCCACCGTCATGTAAGATTTTCAGATTACCGTCACTGTCTATTGTAAGTATTCCAGATTTATCTAAGATTGGGTTATTTCTGTTGGCAACCCACACTGGCAACAGGTTTCCTTTTCTTGGGTTTTTTGGAAATAATTGTGGTAACTCATTTGTGATATAATTACAATCCGACCACCCAAGATAATAACTATATCTGTAGTAATCATATCTGAAAGGTTGATACCAGCCTGTTCTATCTATATTCCTCTTGTAATATATTCCTAAGTAACGATCTGTGGTTTTGAGAGGGCTAAAGAATCCTAACCTGAAGTTCCCAAATGCTGAAACCAGCTCCGTCCCATCTTTGAGCAGTTGACCTTGTAGTAATTTGTCTGTTTGGGAGTAGCAAGGCACAGTCAAGAGTACGAAGAATATTGAAATGCTCAAAAGGATTTGATTGTTTCTTCCTTTGATTGCCATTAAAACAACTTTGTAGACGCAGAAATGAATCATATGGTAGGATTAACTTTTGACTTAGGGGCATCTGTATGAGATATGCAACAAGGCCGTTTAGACCCCCAAGTTTATAGTTGATTTAAGATAAAAAAAAAAATAAAAAATTAGTCGTTAATCTCTATGATCATAAACATGATCCGATTGAACGTTCGGCGCTCCTGCAATTGATTCTGGGTTCCATAATTTTTCAATTGAGATCCTTAAATTTCTTTCATTATTTGCTATGGGAACGTCGACAATTTTTGGTTGTATGCTAACAGACAATGTTTTAACAATCGCATTTCACATAAAGATGTCAAGATACCATCACACATCCTCTGTAAATTTGTAACCTGCGTAACATTTAAAGGTTGACATTTGCAGTACTAGTCATTGATTTCTCAGCTAGAATAAACAAATTGATCGGTAAAGCCAAACAACCAATAAAATCCACATAATTTATCAACAAAATGCACTTATGTCCATTCTTGTATTTTGTACCAAGGCTACATAATGATGTTACTTGAACATTCGTCTTGCTTTCATCGCTGAAATTACGTCACTGAAATTGTTACATCATTTATGTTACTAGACAATTATGTTACTAGTATACTTATCTTGCTTTCATCACTGATATTGTTACATAATTTATGGAACAATTAATTTCTGGCCTTTTTTTGTTAACTTCTTCTGGCTCTTCATCAGTAACACTGATAATATAAGCGGGTTGTCTCGGTGGATAAAGGAGCACGGTTTCATTGGTAAGCATGGACACAACCTCAGACATTGTTGGTCAATCTGTTGCTTGGTCTTGAACACACAAAAGACCCAAATGGATACATTTTAATATATCGATGGAAAAGAATGATTCTTCCTGAAGTGATGGGTCCATTAGCTCTAAACGATTACCGTCATTCCACACCTGCCATGGCTGAAAATGGAGAGTTTTAACACCCCATACGAAATGGTTCAAAGGCAATATCAGAATGAACCTATAATTTGTATTGAATACTTACATATCCCACAAGGTTGAGAGGGTGCTCGGCGTCATAGCAACTATTGTTCTTCTTCCCACACACAATTTCGAGCAGTAAGACTCCAAAGCTAAATACATCAGCTTTCATTGAAACAATGTCACTCATGGCATACTCCGGAGCCCTATAGCCACTGGAGAATAAAATCGACAAATATCAGCAGTAAGAGAACAAGTTATACTCATCCATGGGCACATAAAGAGCCACAATGCGCATGTTATATACTTCCTATGTTCCAACAACTCTATTTGTGTTTGCTTTTGATTCATTCATCTAAAAAATTCTAGCCATGCCGAAATCAGATATTTTTGGATTCATTTGTTCCTCCAGTAAGATGTTGCTGGCTCAAGTCTCTATGAATCACTCTTAATCTTGAATATTTATGGAGATAAAGAAGTCCTTGAGCAATCCCTTCAATTATACTTACTCGTTTCTTCCAACTCAATAGTGTCTTCTTAACAGAACCTGTTCAAAGCGGAAAAAGAGGCAGAAAACAAATAAGAGAGAGTTGTAACATATGATTAATTAAGTAGGATTTGGGTTTAGACCTCACATGTTGAGGATTCAAAAGACCTACCAAAAATAAAGAAATCCAAGCTTTTGTTAGGCATGAATTCATAGACTAAAATCCTTTCTTCCCCATGAAGACAACATCCCAAAAGCCTTACAAGATTATTGTGCTGGAGTTTCGTAATGCGTTTAGCTTCATTCTTGAACTCCATTATTCCTTGTCTTGAACATCGTGAGAGTCTCTTTACTGCTATTTCTTGTCCATCTAGTAGTTTTCCCTGAAATCATTCCCTCTCTGTAATTGTTATAACTAGTTATATATCCTATACCGTCAAACAAAATCAGAACTTTTACCTTATAAACTGGTCCGAAACCACCCTCTCCTCACTTCTTTGCCGTTGAGAAATTGTTTATAGCGGCAGCAATGGTTTGGAAATAATATCTCTTCAGCTCAATATGATCCTTTTCTTTTGTTTTCCCTTTGCCGATGAAAGTTGACAAACTATCTCCAAGCTCACGTAATAGATTCTGTTGGTTTATTCTGTCTTCGGCTAATTAAGTAACATAAGAAGTATAGTTCAGATTTTGTTTACTTATAGAGCACACATGTGTACATGACAACTTCACTAATTAATCATCGAGTTAAAGTATGGAGAATTTGGATTAATACTTAATCGTTTACTTAATATATGCACACACATACCTTCTTCCTTGTGTTTTCCCCAAATCAGGTAGCCAAAAGAGCACAAAAGGTGTACTAGAAGAGCTCCTGCAATTGCAAAACCTTGCCACCGCTTGTTTTCTGCAATGATAAAAGAAGTCAAATTCGTAAAGGATATTGATATTTTTATATACAATAAAGATGTTGTTTATGATACACTTGAGACTTACACATAGATCATTTACCAGCTTTCGTTTCGTGGATGGATATCGGCCGTCCATGGAAAGAGTTAAGCTCCTCAAACTTTGCCCCTTTGCTCCAAATCTCACAGCCGGCATTGTTATTTAGATTTGTGGCAGCATACGCAACGCAACAATTATTCAAGCATCTGTTTCCACATTGGTTCAAGGTCATTTTGTCAGTGTCTTTAAACTTGAATCCATTTCCAGACATATTAACCCATTTAATCTGAAAATCAAACAAACCTCTCCCGCACAGAAGCTTATCACCCTCACACTCTCCGAAAAGACCACACGGAGTTATCGAAAACCTGTGGCCTGAGAGCCCACCGTCCTGATCAATTCTTAGGACTGGAAATGATGAAACATCTTCGTTTACAGAATAAGAGAAGTTTCATTTTCACCATTTGGAAGTGTAGCTGAAGTTGTATCTGTTGTTTATACTTTCAGAATCCGGGAAGTTGAAGTGCCCATCTACCAAAACCCCACTTTTCCAGTACACTTTCCCTCTGGCCGACAACTGGATGATCAACTGGTTTGTGTCATTAGGATCAATGCTTACGGTAAATGAACCCAAGGCAGGAGATTCATCAGCAATCCAGGATTGGAGAAACCATTGATGCCAGGTTTGCGAATTAATCCTCAGTTTCATTGCAGGAAGAACTGTATCAGTTGGATAATCAAAGCTTTGCCACAGCACTCGCTTTACAGATCCATCTGAATTCATTTAATTCAATACTAAATTGCCAGACTGCACTAGAACAGCACTTGTATTATTCGCTTCTGGAACTGAACTTACAGCAATAGGATTTCCCCCATCGCGTAAAATTTTCAAATTGCTATCATTTCTATCTATCGTTAATCTCCCCGAAGTATCAAAGATAGGTGTGTTGCGGTTGGCAACCCACACCGGTGGCTAGCTCTCTTTCGGCGGCCTGTTGTACCAGATTCCTAAGCAGCGATTTGTACTCAAACGAGGGCTAAAGAATCCCAACCTGAATCTACCTGATGCTTGAACAAGGTCATCCCCATAATCATGCTGCAGTTGGCCTTGCTGCAATTTGTCTGTCTCAGAATAAGAAGTGTTCGTCAAGATTATGAACCGTGAAATGCTCAAGAGGATGTGATTTCTTCATCCTTTGCTCTTCATGATCAGAAAAATATTAGTAACTTTCAAGTTGGAACCAATGCAAAAGTTAATATGAAGGAAATCCGCTGACTATTTTCTTTAAGAGAGTTGGGTGAATAGGTAGATTAACAGCTTTTCATGGTCAAATCCAAGAAATTCATACGGACAAGAGAAGATTATATAGTCTTAACTTGGATATATGTCATGATTATCAAGCAATATGTTTATCCAATAAAATGTTGACAGTGTCAATATACAATTACATTATCTACTTTGGAAAATTAATTCTGTTATAAACTATTTGTCCAAAAACAATTTGGCTGAACTGGGAATTTTTTATTAATTAAATGTCAGTTATTACTTTATATTTCTTCTTTTCATTCAAAATTCCGAATCAAATGCATAGGACTTGGTATCCAATATTATTATATTATCTGCATTCAATGTTTGATTCAAGAATAGGTCGTCTTGTTTTTTTCCGTACATTTGGCTAAAATATTTGTTGATTAATTGCAATTTTGACAGGAAACTTCATAAAAAAAATGTACATGCACGTTTGATTTGATATATATTTTTTGTTTTAAGTTATGATTTGATTCAAAAACTTAGATATATATGTAAGAACTCAAATAATAATATTAAGTTTTAACAAATTCCCTCAATCAATGATGCTAAGTTCTAACCTATAAATTACAAGCATTCCAGGAATACATTAATTTGCAATTTTGGGCAATATCGTTGTCCATGTCAAATGAAGTTGACATTGGAAGCTTGTTTAGATTTCATTATAAATTATTTGAATTGTTCTATCATTTTTATAGCTGTAAATAAAGAATAACTATCAATTATTTATACTAGAAAAAGGTCCTTACATGTTACTCTAACCTTTATTAGATTAATTATATTGTCTCTTTGCCCTTCTTGTCCAAGTCAATGCTTAATGACAAGTCTAATCCTATGGCCCCGAGAAAATAATTTCTAGTTGACAACTATAGAAACTTTGTGGGCCGATGTTGGTGACATAAGTTTGGTTGTATGTTGTAAAAAACTAGAAGGATTTGTCGACTAGCCCAATGTTGCAATATTTAAGCCCATAAAACTTGGGTTTCTCAGCCAACTTTTTAGCAGTTTGCATGCATTTGACACTAAAAAAATAGCCCACCAAAACGACACAAAGAAGGGTAGGTCTGAACATCAGTTGAAGGAGATGGTAGCTGTTTGAAGAGAATTTAGAGTCCAAAACGTAGCAGTACCAGCACCAACCAGCAAGCTCTCTTGCTTTCTTTCTCTCCTCAAGATTGTTCAGTTACCATAGACGACATGATTCATCTTGACTTCACTAGTATTCTTCTCTCTTGAACATGGTAAGTTTTCATTTATGCATCGTTTGGAAATCAGACAATTCAAAGTTATGTATCTTTTATTGATGAATATGTTGTTCTTCCACCACTTCTGCATTATCTTCTGCCATGATTGCTGCAGAGAATACACCATGTTTGTTAATGGATTTCTGTGGTAATCTACGGATTTCTGTTTATGTATCTTTCTAAGGCTTGACTGTTTCGTTAGCTACTACTTATCTTCCTGTGATCAACATGCCCCGGATTTCTATTTCTGATCATGTGAGATACATATCCTTGTTGGATTACAGTGAGGCATCGGATTCTATATCAGAGTTTTGACTAGTTTGAAAAATCTGTGAGCTCTAAATATAGATGTGTTCTGGATTCTGAAATAGCATTTCCTAATTTGCATATTCTCGTGATAAATTACTGCAAAAATTTGTTTGTATTGGAGCACAATTTCTCCTTTTCACTCGTACTTCTGTTAATTTTCTGTATTTTTAATCTACAGTCAATTATGCCGTTGATGCTCAGGTCACTAGTGAGATTAGTCACGGCACTAGTGTCTCAGCCAGCAGCCTCCATTACAACTCTACTGTACTACAGCAATCTCCTCCCTCGAAACTTGAATTTAGAGCGCCTGGTTCGACAAGAATTCCTCCATCCAGACAATCTTTTTTTCCATTTTCTGATCAATGTCTTGCGATGCTTCTGGTAGCTAGCCAACCATTGATTTCCCCCACTTGAATTTCTCTACACTTAGTTTCCCTTCATTACTTAACATTTAATTTTGCCTCATTTTGTTCCAGATCGATCGAGCCCCACATCACAATCTCTCCCAATCCATTGATGGATCGATGAGCTTTAGCCTTTCAAGATAGGACAAATTCAGAGTATGTTTTCAAAGTACAGCGGCTAAATGTCTGTAAACACTAAACATTTTACATTTAGCAATGTAATAAGGACGAGGCTAAGTGTTGCTGATAAGAACAAGAAGAGAAAATAAATCATTGAGTGTGCATTGAGACATTGCATAAATGATTGGACACACAGTTGCCATCGAGGCCACTTCTGCCACACGTTACATTATATTATAACTTATTCTATATGCCCAAATAGACTATATACTATGCTGAATCGTATTGTAAATTATGTTATATAGTTTTTTAAAATAACTTGGCTTGTTTCTGAATACTACATGGTGTTGCAATTAAAATATATATGAATAATGCATGAGCATGTAGAATAAATTGTAGCAAATTTAACAGATTGCAAGAAATTCCACCGATGAATTTTAAATGTGAAACATGTGATAATAAGATTATTACAAAATATAAGGTAACGTTCATGATGTAAATAATAGATTTCACGTGTTATATTATATATATGTGTATATATATATATAGTATATATATATAATAAATACAATATTATACGATATTATATGCTTATTCTATGTATGTTTAAGGGGAAGGAAATGTCTCCTTTATGGAAATCTTCTATTGCTTGAATGTTTCCTCTTAATTACAATTGCTTTTTAGATGATATTGGGCTTTCCAGCCTTGTCTTATTGAATTAGTGTTCATCGCAGAATGAGGAAAATGGAGAGAGACAAGCCACATCAAGGCTTAACTGTCTCTACTTTCTCATTAAAATTTGCAGAACCAGTTATAGATCTTCCATCTACTCGATCTTATCATTATCATCCATAGCTATCATAAACATCAAACCATTTATTTCTTAATGTGAATCCAATTTTGTTGTTGCCAATTTTCGGTGGTAAGTTACTGTCAGTTGAAATTCCAACAATATGATTTTAACATTTATAATTTTGTGATATTGAGACCATATAATTGAATCAATTATAACCATGTTTATAACCCTTATATTGTTACTTAATTCTAAAACACGATAATTAATAAAGTATTCAATATGCTCACTTTATTAATTCTGTGATTGATATTTGATAACGATATATAAGAAAACATATTTAAATCGAATTTTGAATCTTAATATTGATTTTTTTTAAGAGTTTATAAAAAGAGTTTACAATATAATAATTTTATTTTATTATTATTATAAATATGATATATCAATTATGCCCTCAAATCTTTGTTATTGTTTGGATTGCTAATTGGGAAGTAATACAAGAAAATATCACTTGTCATATATTATCCATGCAAGACTTAAAAGTGATGGATAGATATATTGACATCTACATTTTCAAAGCAAACTCTAAAACTTTATGAAACTAATAGCAATCCAACCCAACCCCACAAACACTGACCAAATTCAACTAATACTTTACCCAATATCACCAAATTCAACTAATACTTTACCCAATATCTATCATTATTTCGACTTCATCCTTTACCAACTCGTTGCCGGTTTTCATCCTTCTGTCTTCCACAAAAATCCATTGAATTTACTAACTCTTGGTTTCTCCAAAATTCGGACAGTTGATCTCTAATCTATGCTAAAATTGGGTCTTGTCACTTCTTGAAGAACAAAAAGGTTTTGCCTTGTCTGCATGTATTATGCCCATAAGATAATCCATTAATAATTGGCTTAACATTAGGTTTGTCTTTGTAACTCTTAAATTTGAGAGAAATTATTTAAAATAATTAATGTAAAATTTAAAATAATTAATTAAAAAATTAAAATATAAAAATTAAAGTTAATATAAAATTTAAAATATATATTAAAAAAGTTAAAATACAAATGAAAAATTTTTAAAAATTAATATAAAATTTTTAAAAAAATTGGATATAAGATACATTAAATGTATTATGAACAATTTCATATGTTTATACACACACTCTTCCATATATGATATCTATGCCATGTTTGAGTGAACATATGACTTTGTAAGTCATGTTCGAGGATATGTAACAATGATCCCAAGTATCAAAATTGTATGTGACTGATGGAGACTCTATATCTCAACTACTTCAACACTTGCAAAGAAATTCAACTTCCTTGTTGGAATGTGGTCTTAATTAAATGTAATCAATTTCCTATACACAATGACTTGGGTGTCTTTTAAGAAAACAAGAGAGGATTTGTGCAATGATATTGCTTATCAACTATTAGCTTAAAATATGATCTCAATCAAATGATAAATAAGGCTTTAATTCGACCCTTAATTTTCTAAGAATGTTCTATTGACTATGGTAATCAAGTATGGCATAATTAAAGGAATCCCAAATTGACCATCAAATTGACCATATTGGTGCTACCAACTACCAAATTAAAAAAAAAAATTAAATAAGTTTGTACAAACTTTTTTCAAATTACTAATGTTGTAAAATTATATGATTGCCACATATTTTACATAATATTATATTATTGTTATATGATTAAATTTGTCATTTTACTTAAAAAAAAAAAAAGCTTAAAGGTAAGGGAAGACAAATACATTTAATATTCTCCTTGTATATAAGCATGTTATTCCTCTCATATAAATCCGATTTTATTTAATAAGCCTTGTCAAGTGGACCATAATAAGTTTTTAAGGATTTATTGCATGGATTTAACTAATTTTTTTTTTTATAATTTTCTTATGTTTGAGGGGTTTGATCCGGTTAGGTTAAATTAACTCTAATACTATAGTAAATTTGTCAATTAACTTAAAAGTACATTGTAGCATTAACGATAATTTATCTGTCTAATATAATTTTATTTTTTTATTTTCTTAAAAATATAGAATATTTAACAATAATATAATATCGTTATATTAATCTATATAAATACATTTCTATATAATTTTATTATTTGTAGCACCACAACCATTCATAAATTCATACTCTACAACCGAAAGTGAATAAAGCTTTTTAAAAGCCTAATATATGTACATGCATGCAACAATTAAGGGAAGAATTCACAAATGATTGGTTCCTTTTATAAAAGTTAAACAAACCCTATAAGTAGAAATTGTACATGCATGCTGGAAAGGTTGTAAACTTTTTGAACTTGGCAACAACTGGCATGTCACATTTTCTGTAGTCAAAATCTTGGCAACAAAGGAACACATGGGACTCTGCTATAAGTTCGTCACAGCTGTGTCCTATTCGGCCAACTTTGCAACAGACATTGGGCTGCTTGACTTGCTTTTTAAATTTACAAGCAACATGGAATTGGATGCGACTGAGTAATTGAAGAAGGGGTGAATCTTAAATTTATACTTCCGGGCTGAAATGAACGCAAATCCTGGAAAGTTTTATTCTTTATTGTCGTGGAAACAGCAAGCAGGCTCTTGACAAGCCATTCATGGCTTAAATTATTCTCATGAATCATGTCTAAGCACAAATTTAGGATCATTCTCTGTGTAAGAGTTGGTTCTTTGTGTTGTATAAGAATCTGAACAATTCATGTTTCATTCTACAATTTCAGAACATAAAAAATTTTCTGATTTTTGCAATATTGAATTTAACTTCAAAGTTATTAGAACAAACTCAAGAATTATCCGAGAGTGAGTCGAATGTGTTGGATTTTAAATTTGAAAGAGTCGTGAGGTATGAGTTTTTTTTAACTTATAAACTTTAAATAGTACGAAAATATTACACTTTGATAATACTTTATAATCCTAAATTATATGATATTTATAAGTTACATTGAGATGTTATATATATATATATATTATCTTTATAAAAATATAAAATATATGATAATAAAATAATAATTATATTAATTAAATTTAAATTTAGTCACTTTATTAATAATTTATTTAAAAGTATTTTTTTTAAATATCATAAAATACATATAATGACACTCTGTTTGATATGATTATAATATTATTTTATAAAATTGCATGCAATTTGTTGCCTATAAGACGCTCATATTCTTTTATTGGAAACTTGTATTAAAATGTTTCAAATACTCAAAACTTCTTCCCATGGAGAACCATTTGTGAAGAAATTGCAGCCGTCGCAAATTCCCATCAAATTAATGACAATATTAATTGATTAAGAATTAAAGAATTAGTTAAAATTTTAAAATACTTGTCTTATAATTTGACCATTCTGTCTGGACACTGTCATTTTTGAAAAGTTTCAGGCAGGCCCTTTAAACTTGGCCAGCTACAAAAGGGCGGCCTCTCACCTCTCAATTTTCGTCCATCTTATCACTAAAATTTAGGGTTTTTAACCTCATGTTCATGGATAAATTTGCTTTGTCTTTTCAATTAAAGGATCAAAAGGGTTCCTAAATTGGCCTTAAATCTAGAATCTAGCAAATTTTTGTCCCTTTTTCTTTTGGTTTTTTTTTTTGGTTAATATTAAAACCAAATAAATTTTCTTTGCTTTTCACTTTGACCTCTCCCTTTTATTTTTCTATATATGCTAATTGTTTCCTTACATTTTCTTCATTTTCCTTTTTCGCTCAACAATGGGTTATATTAGGAAGACTTTTGTAATAGTAATTTAGAATATACCATCTAAAACTTATACCAATAAATATGCAAGGTGTGAAATTAATTATTTGTATAGTAATTTTTATAATGATAACTTACCTAAAATATTTATTTTACTTCACAATATAAATATCATCATTACAAAAATACAATTTAAAATTTTTAAAATCAATATATAAATTATATTTAATTATCTTTATGATGCATTTTATATTTTATCTCGTACTTATTTGTTATATGATCCTATGAAGTATTTTTTACTAACCAAATTCTCAAAGTTGCTTAACCTATAAATCTTGTTAATTATAGTTAAAAATGGAAGAAAACAACAAAAACCCAATTGGTAATACATACCATAAATACTAAAATTGGAGGGTTTTAGAAGAAATAACAAATAAGGAATTCTTTAATGATTATTTTAAGTAGTCAAATTAACATTAATTACTTGACAAAGATGATTGAAAAACACAAAAGCACATGCAAGGTAAAATCAATCCCCAACATAAGGAACCATGATCCATCTACCTCAAAGCAATTCGCTGGCTTTCCCACGGTTTATACACGGTCTACTCTTAACCAATAAGCTTTCCAATCCCAAGATTTCTAGATTTGTAGATCCCAAAACACCCAAATGATCTTGTATTTTTAACTATTTTTTATATTTTTAAAATCAATTTTTTGAAATTAATAAAAAATTAGGACAAGACTTGCCAATTACTTTTTTTTTAAAATTATTTTTTATATTTTTAAAATTAATAAAAATATTTTTAAAAAATTTATAAAAATTATAATAAAATTTATTATAATAAAATATTGGTTAGAATAGTATAAATTATTATTGTAATTGATGTAGTGAAATTATTTTATTTAAATTTTTAATAAAATAATAAATTATAAAATAATAATAATAAATGGAGCGCAATTAACGTTTTTTAGCGGGAGAAAACAGAGCCAACGTGGCAACTCTCTCTCTCCCTCTCTCCCAGCTTTCATTCCTCTGTTTTTGAGCTCTTAATTGACGCTCTCTGTTTCTCTCTCTCTTTATATTTATAAAAACGAAGGCTTCTTCTCTCCTCCCTCTGTAACCTCTCAACTTCCTTCCTTCAGTCTTCTTCAGTTCATTTTTAGCAACACTCTCTGGTTTTTCTCTCCGATTAACTAAAACTTTTCTCTCCTATCAACTAAAACTCAAGTAGCCATCACCCATTTTTAACTTCACTTGGTAAAACAAAATGTGAACACCCATTACTCCATTTGTGTTTTGATTTTTTTTTGGTTCACCTTGGTTTCTTGTACACATTTTCATGTTTCCTTCATTTTCTTTGATTCCTGGCGTTGTTTTCACAGCACAAGCTTCGTTTCTTTGCTTTCTGGTTTCTGTAATGCAGATTCTTGATGTTACTTGATTCCTGCATCAAAATTACCTATTTTTTAACTCTTACCCACAGCTTTTCTCTCTGTTTTTGAATCAAAGTTGCTGTTCATTTGTTACCAGCGTTTAGAGATCAACATGTTTGGCCTGGGAAAATCAAAATTTTACAAGAAAAGGTACGCTTGTTGTTGATTTTTTTTCACAAGAAACTATAGTTTCTGTATTTTCCCACTTTTGTTAATTTCTGTTTTGTTTGTGGGTATAGTAAACGATTGTTAAAGCATTCAAAGACGAGAATCGATACAATAAGAAAGAAGAGAAATGCGGTGCTTAAGTATTTAAAGAATGATATTGCTGAGCTTCTCAGGAACGGCCTTGATGTTAATGCATATGGCAGGGTAATTTTCTTTCTTATTCTGGTTCTGGCTTGGGATTTTTTTTTTCCCCGGTATGATAATTGGTTTTGTATCCAATCTTCAATTCTCTTTCAACAAATATTGGCCAGGCTTTTGCTAATTTCAAGCCCTGCCTCGTGATTTTATGCTCTCTTGCTAGTTGGTTTTGATTATACCTAGAAACAGCATAACACGAATTTTTTTTACTTTTGGGACTTTTATCCTCTTCCCAGCCTGGCTTTGTAATTTTCTGTATTTGTTTTGGCATTAGCTTAATATTGTTTTAATAATCAGAAAATGAGTGAAATTTTTGTAATTCTTCCTTATATTAAAAAGATATGGAATCTAGCTGTTGTCTGCTTCTGCTGAGATAACATGGCTTCTCAATAAGTTTTGTACTTTTCTATTAACCCACATGCCTCCATGATCATTTGCTTGTTCTCTATGGCTAGTTCTTCTTTGTGAAGAATGTTAGTTACACCAGCAAAATAACCTTTTTTTGGTACCTTCCACACGCTTCTTCAATAAACCGCAAAATTCTTTCTATTTATAGAACTGTTAGAAGATGTATTGCATGATTCTGTCCATGTGATCTAGTCTTGACATTCATGAGAAATTGTTTCTGGATGGAGTTTTCTGAGTCATGGAAGATTACAGCTCTTATGTTGGGTGCAATGCTGGCGTATATGCATTATGTGGAACATTTGTCTGTATATATTGTGCTCACAAATCAATATCCAACTGGGATTGTGTCTGTTTGTAAAAGGAGGTGCTATAGATTGTCTGTTCTAGTGCTGGCACCATAGGTTTTATTTGGACTACGTATTTGTTTGTTTTAATCTCAAGTTTCTCTTTTATCACACATAAAGGTTACCGTTCCTTGGTGTCTTTGCCAGAGAGTTCTCATTCCTCTCTTTCCAGTTAGTTTGTTGTGAACTTTCTTATTTTATTGTATTTTAAGCAGCTAAAGCACAAAAAGATGATGAGAATTTCATAACTGAATGTATGTTTCTTCAAAAACTCACTTGTAAATGGAACACTTTATGATGCACATTATAGTATTTCAAATAACAATTGATGCTTGGCACAAGCAAATATGTCTGTGTAAATGACATTTAGCCTCTCTATTATCATGCATAAGCTGAAACTAAAATTGATTTCTTTTGGATGGTGAAACAGGCTGAAGGCCTTCTGGTAGAGCTAAACATGTCATCTTGTTATGATTTCATCGAGCAGTGTATTATTTGTATCTCAGCCCAGCTCTCAGCCATGGACAAACGAAGGTTTGTGGTCCATCCAATCTACTTTTGAAACTTTTTTCTGCCTTGGTTGATATTGATGAAATGTTTGACTGAGTTCTTTGCTTCTTACCTTTTGCCTCAACCCCTTTGCTGGGATTTGTCATATAATCTTCTTACGTTCTGCTTTATGTCAGGGAGTGCCCTTCTGAGTGCAGAGAAGCCATACCATCTTTGATGTATGCTGCAGCAAGATTTGCTGACTTGCCTGAACTACGCGACCTCAGAACTTTATTTACTGAGAGATATGGGACTTCCCTCGAACCTTTCATCAATAGAGAGGTGAGAATCTATACTTCACTCCAATGGGTAGAACTCTTTCTGCTTAGGTCCATCTCGTTTTTTGTACCAACCCCTGCTATTGCTTTTGTGTTAGTTCGTTGGGAAGTTAAGGTCAGGCCATCCGACAAAAGAGAAAAAGCTTCAGTTATTGCAAGAAATCTCACAAGAAAATTCCATACAATGGGATCCCAAGTCTTTGGAACGAGAAATGTTTAAAGCACCACCACCAGTACAAGTAAGCTTCCCTTTCTTTGACCTAAGTTTAAGTCATGTTTTTCAAGCTATCTTCCTTATGTTAACACAATTGTGATGTGGATGAATTTTCTGCAGGACAAGCCTAATCATGGATCTTCTCATGGTTCAGAGAATAACAGAGACAACCAGCACAAAAGAAAGGATGACGCTTTGCCAGCAAGAGATGCCCATAATGCTGGGAACAAAATGAGTGTCATGATGGAGTATGATGTGCCAAAAAGAAATGAAAAGGATTTCATGCATGACGGAAGGAAGGTTGTCCCTGATGATAGATACAACGAACCTATTAGTAGTGACGATGAAGTGGTTTCTGGCCACAGAAGTGACAGTACCAGCCAAGATAGCCGACAGAATAGCTCAAGTTCTATTGGAAGTTTTTATGAGGATGAAGTGGATAGCAGGAAACCCTTTTACTATGGATCTATCCCTCCCCCTTATGTCAAACAGAATACTGCGAATGAAGGTAGAACTATAGAGGACACCATAGAATCAGGTGGTTTTGTCAATGCAAAGCAAAATAATCTTCAATATCCTCCAGTTAACAAAGATCAGGCAAAACCAACATCAACTAGGAGAAGCACCTCGAGACCACCACCTGGTCATGAAATTGTTGGCAGTGGACGTGAGGAAAGTGCAAAAAAGGATGAAAAGACAAGACAAGGTTTTCAGCCTGTACTCAAAGTTGATCAAAGTGACGAAGAGGAGAAAAAATTGGATCAGCTTTTGATGTGTTACAGTAAGAAAAAGCCACCCCGTGAAACAAGCAAAGTAAAAGCAAATCATCACCCTTCTCCTCCTGGACAAGAAAGTGATGACACCAGTAGAGCTTCAAGGCACAGTGCAAGGGTAAATCTACATCCACAGCCAGGACAAGATTTTGATGACTGCAGTGAACAGAAAAGGCGCAGAAATGCAACAGCAAATCTATGTCCTCCTTCAGCTCATGAAAAAGATAATTATATTCAAGCCGCAAGGCACAGCAATGCAGGAGTGAATCTGTATCCTCCTCCAGGACAAGAAAGTGATGATGCCAAGGGAGCTGTCAGAGCCAGTCACAGAAGTGGAGCAGCAAATCTTTATCATCCTCCAGGGAAACACGACGACGAAGACAATGGAGTAAGAAGGCACAGAAATGCAGGATCAGAGTTGCCACATCCACCAGCCAGAGCAACATCTTTTCCACTGGAACAAGCAGCTGCACATGAGGCAACAAAAGGGCATGCTCGAGCCAGGTCAATGCAGCCGGATATGTTGACCTGCCCTGGCCATGTGCATCCTAAGTTACCGGATTATGATGTCTTGGCTGCTCAACTTGCTGCACTTAGAAGAAAGTAAATCAAGATAGCTATAGCATATTAGAATCATATAAAGCATTACTCTCTATTCATATCTATTCTTTCATATGTTCCCACACTTAATATAAATACAACTCTTTACATGTTTATTCTGTTGGATTGTTTCATAACATCTTCATCTTCTAATCCAGATTACCATACAACTGTTAGAAAAAAAAAAATAAAAAGAAGAGGAATTACACCAAACCCATTTAAGGTTTCTTCAGCCATACAAGTAGTGTAAGCTGCTAATCATGAATTTAGGGGAGTTTCAGCGTTAGTCGAAGCTGCAATAGATGAACTTTGTTCGTTTTATTCATTAATATAAAATTTCATTCACCTATCATCGATATTTAAGATTAGAAATTAAACAGTCGTTACATTAAATCAGAGGTACTTGTGACTTTTATCCATGGCATCGATACTGAGGGATTCATCGCCGTTTCAACTTTCTATATAATAGTTTAAATGGCAAAAAAATCTGCTAACCGAGAATGTTAAAACGAAGTTCTACTGCCGTTCATACGAGTTCATATCTCCGGTCACATTTAGCTTCGTTTTCGCTCATACATCGACGGAAGAACACAGCATACTAAAGTCATTGTCATCAAGACAGACAGCGGGAAGCCCCAGAAAATGGACAGCAGAGATTCATGGGAAGAAGAGTTGGAGCAACAGCAGGAAGAGGAGTGTCCACATAGGATGCCCGCCTTATTCCTCTGAACCACCCCACATTTCGCGCTTCCCCTTCTGCATGCCGCCCGGTTCATAAAATTGTTAATTTTTTTTTCCTGTTATCTTAATAGCGAGAAGTTATGTAGCAATGGTATTATCTAGAAGTTGAACCCAGCAGATCCAACGAGCTATTCAAAGCTGAAGTAGATTTGGTGCATGAAGTGACTACCTTGGACGAAGATGGTGATCTCGTTTTACCTAGACGCAGCAGGAAGTTCTTGCTTGTAATTCATGTGTACTGAGATAGGATTTTGATTCACTGCCCATTTCTTGGTTATATGCGAAAAATTTTTATGTTCTGCTTGAATTACACAGATGGGTGAATAATGCATGTGCTTTGATTGATAGCCTGTACTCTAAAGCACTTTTGATGGAAGTATTCATTACAACATCCTTAATGCTTCTCCGCTGAGGCAATTTGTGCTTGATTATATAATTACCATAAGAAAATTAAGTAGATTTCTGGGATGAGTGTTCTAAATTTAGTGAGACTGCTCAAGTTCTTGCCTGTTGATAAGACCATAAATGGTCCCGCAAAGGATTTTTCTATAAGCAGATATGTAGTAAGAAGAGGTAGTGATAGGGGAACCAGTAGTCTTTTCATAATGGATTATACATATGTTAATGTGGATATAATTGCAGAACTGAGGCTGATTATGGGCTGGTTTTGGATATTTCTCTTTAACAAACTCGACCTGTTCTCTGCTCTGTGCAATAATGACAGAAGAGGACCCAGAAACATTTGAATTTTGTTCACAAATTCATTTATTGCCATACTGCAACGTTGTTTGTTTATATTCGTGCCACATGCTCAACCATTATAGTTTCTTTCGTCCCTTCAGGTATGGAAAGCAAAACTAGTGTTGTCCGATTTTGCGATGCATAAGATTTGCACTTCTTCTGAGTTCAATGGAATCATTTCATTGGAGCTAGGTGATGCAACAGGTGTATTGATTTCTGGTGTCTATCCTGGTGCATCTCAGCATGTTTTATGCTACTTCTTTCATCGAACTAATTTCAGTTTCAAAGCCTATTGTGGTGTATCAAGGTTGATGTTGCCGCTAGGAACCTTCAAAATAGTCGGGTCCCCGTAGCGAAAAACTAAATTCAATCTGCATTGCAGGGTGGTGTTGGTTTGAACGTCGTCTATAGAGAGCAGTAAATAAGGGACAACTCCGAAGTCTATCAATTTGCCAAAGCATGAGCCAACGACCTCTTTATTGAAGTCTGTCATTTCTCTGCCTTAGATAGCGGTCTCCATTGCAAGTCCTCACTCACCACTACGCCTTACACAGAAGTCATCAACTGTTCAAGCAGGTATCTCCCAACTCATCCGTGGCTCACCAACACACAATGATGGCACAAGGGACAACTCCGAATAATTGTTCTAATGCTTTCAATCTTCTGAACCAGCTTTACATTCTTATTTAAGCGATCATGATTTGTTTACGAGTTCCCCAGAATCGTATGCTATTGACTATGTCCATGTTTCTACGGTGATAGCTGCCTACTACTGCTCAGCCCTGACTTTTTGATCTGAAATGATAAGATTTTGGATTAATTTCCGTTTTCCTGACGCATAGGTCGGCAATTTAGAACAATTATCTTGTTTTCCTTGACAGTTACCTCAATAAACACACACTGTGTACATAGCCAAAGCAATTTTGACAGCATTCAGACGCTCTTTGAAACTTATTAAAGGCTGTATAGGTGAGTGGGACTGGTAGTGACAAGGAGATTAGGTGGCATCCTGACATCATTACGTTGATTTAAGGTATGGTTGGAGTGCTTTTAACATTATAAAAAAGCCAAAAGCACTTTTGGGTTCTTAAAAGCAGTGGGTTTGCTTATCCCATCATTTTCAGTCACAATATATTAACATTTAATCACTTTTGTACGGTTGAAAAAGCACTCGTAATACATGAACAATTTGTCGTCAGATAAAAGTGTATGTACATCACATGAATATAAATCAAAAGCTTTACTAATTTATGGGGTTTAAACTCAATTTTCTTGATGCTTTTTAGTAATTGAAAATGAAAGTAATTTTGTAGAACAAAAACGTGCAAAAAAATTTAAATTTTATAAAATGTATATTTTATCGTTAAAAAAATTCAACAACATTCTTATTAATTAAATAATATTTAATAAAAATATTTAAAAATTACCGTCTTTTTTTATAATTACATTAAGACAATAGATTTAATTAAGGTATATTTTATATTTTTTAATATAAAAATTAATAATTAAAATAAAATTTAAAATAAATAATAATAAAAATTTAATCAGTTATAAAAATAAAAAAAAATTGATATACATCGCATTTAATCCAATATATTATTAGAGATGATTGTAAAAATAAACTACATATATAATTAATATTAAATTTTATAAAATACACATTTTAATAACTCATTTGCTCTTAAAGGAGTCAAGCAGCCGGTCTAACTTGCAAGCTGTTATGGACTCATTTTCTGCGGGGCAGGTCGGCGTATCCGTCAAACACCTCTGTTTGCTCCTTTGTACTGAAAAGCACTTGCTCTAAGAAGTGTAGCATCTGAACTGACAGCCCCATAACAACAAATACAACAGTACGGAAGCCAGAAGCTCTCGACTGACTGATTAAATACAAATACAGTGAAGAGAATCTCTACTGTGAAAGTGGTGGTCGGTCCCCAAATCTTCATTAAACAAAACCCCACCAAACAAAAAAAAAACAAAAAGAAGCCGGAAGTTGCCAAAAGCGCTTAATTCCATTCTCTCTCGGATGTTCTCGAAAGTCGAAAGCGGCGGCAGCAGCTGACGCTTACGAAAGGAAAAAGCACTTTGAGATAGATCCTCTGCTGCACGTACCACAAACTCTAATGCTGTACTGTCCATTTCGTCCAGTTAGAATTCGTTCGGTGGGCCCCATGAATTTTGATTTATTTTTATTTAAAAAATTGTTAATTTGAGTTTTACAAGGTGAAGTAACTAATGGCGTCAGATTATTGTACAGCAATCCCCATGGTCGTTGTCAGCATCTCATTCCATCCAACAAGAACCATTCAACGGCGCCATTTGGTTTCGTCAAACCCTTCCAATATGGCACCGGTTCGTTCGTCTTGAAGCTCAATCTTCTTTTTCTCAGAAGCAAACTGAAAAAAGCTCTACCCCGGTCTCTCTGTATCTTCCCGGGCAGTTAGCTTAGCTTTCGTTTTTTATTTTTCTTTTGTTCTTTTTATTGTCGATGCTGAATTCTCTCCGTCCAATTCAATAGCAGATCGCTGATTAAGGAAAAAGACATGGGTTGCACGCAATCGAAGATCGAGAACGAAGAAGCCGTGGCGCGATGCAAAAGCCGGAAGCAGTTTATGAAAGAGGCCGTGGCGGCGCGCAACGCCTTCGCTGCCGCGCACTCTGCCTACACCATGTCCCTCAAGAACACCGGTGCTGCGCTCAGTGACTACGCCCATGGCGAGGTCCAGAACCCGCAACACGTAACCGGCTCGTCGCACTCATCCGCCGCCGCTGCGGCGGCGTCTTCATCGAAACCTCCTTTGGATCCTCCCCTTCCTCCTCCGCCTCCGCCGAATTTGCAGCCTTCGCCGAATTTGCAGCCTTCGCCGATACAGCGCGCCGCCAGCATGCCGGAGATGAAGATTGTGAAAAATCGAGAGCAGATGAACGGTGTGGGACCAACTATTGTGGAGGACGACGATGAGGAAAATGAGATTGAGAGTAATGGCAAGTTGATTACACGGAAGAGAAGAAATGGGAGAAATAAGGGCGGGGATCATCAGACGGCTGCGGTTCCCACTACGTTGCCGGAACGCGCTCCGCCGCCGCCGGTGGAAAATAGTGGGTCCTTGCAGGCAGTGCAGGACTGGGACTATTGGTTCTCGCCGGAGATGATTCCGGGACCGAGTTTGGAGTTAAAAGACGAGAATGAAACTATTGAGCCCAAAGGGTTTGATAAAATTCCCAAAAGAGAAGAAAATGAAGAGGAACAGCCCAAGGAGGTACCTCAGCCGCCGCCGCCAGTGGTGGAAGATGTGGAGAAGAAGGTGATGGCAACGACTGGTGGAGGGAGTGTGGGAAGGAATGTGAAGAAAGGGAAGTCAGGGACAGGGGCGGGTGAGAAGAAGTTGGTAAAAGGGGGTACGAATTTATTGCAGGTATTTGTTGAGTTGGATGATCATTTCTTGAAGGCATCTGAGAGTGCACAAGAGGTTTCAAAGATGTTGGAAGCAACCCGGTTGCACTATCATTCTAATTTTGCTGATAATCGAGGTAATTATCAAGTCTGATTCAATATTAACATGTTTGAGAAAGTTTTTCAGCTAAATTTTGGATTCTTGGATTGTTTTGCATGATTTATTGAGTTGAAGATATGTGGGTATGAGTCAAATCACAAGTTGCTTTGGCTTTGCGATTGGCATTTCCAGTGCTAGAAATAGTGTTCTGAGTACAAGAAGACTTTTCTAATGTAAGGGATTTAAATTAAATGGTTGCTTGATTGGATTGATGAAACATTTATGTATGTTTCATTAAAATTGAATTTTTTCTGGCTTGAGAATTTAGAAGTTAAACTAGCCACAATGACAATATATGGTGAATGAGTTTGGGAATTCTGTAAAAAAGGGGAAAAGAAATCTGGTAGTTTAGGTGATAATTTTGAGGATTTTGTTAAAACTGTCTTCTGCTTATTTGGTTATGTAGTTTGCAGAACTGTTTTATTAACTTTATTTCATGGTCATATGGCTTACTGAGATTGGTTTATCATGAGCTTGCTATTTGTGCTGCAGGGCACATTGATCACTCAGCAAGAGTGATGCGTGTTATTACATGGAATCGATCATTTAGAGGATTAACTGTTCTTGATGATGCAAAAGATGATTTTGACTCAGAAGAGCATGAAACTCATGCCACAGTGTTGGATAAATTGCTAGCATGGGAAAAAAAGCTTTATGATGAAGTGAAGGTACATTGGAACCTTTCTGCTTAATTTAGATCTTATAAGGCATTAGTATCATATCTTTCTCACTGAATTTGAAGTACCATACCATGCATTTTAATGAAATTGTTTTGAAGCTGGGGTGGTTTTCCATAATGAGGTGGACATGAATTGAGATCACTAATTGTTACCGAACCAATAATTTTCACTTTTAATCCAAGCTGCAAGCTTCTCTTTGTTTTATGTTTCTTTCCCCAAATACTGAGGGACTATGATCATATCCATGAAGATTATGATGATTATTTGTTTGTGAAAAATGGTCATCCTCACCATTTTGTTGGGAAGCTTTAATGTACAGAAGAGATAGATTTCCAACTTGATTGTTGGATGGCTGCTTAATAAATATGCAGATTGGTTGGAGTGTGCTTTGGTTTATATAGTCAAAAAGCAAGCAAAAAATTAAAAAAAATTAAAAAAAAAAAATACCAAGGGTGATGTCGTTGAATTAAAACTAGGTGTGTCCCTCGAGTGAAAACATCCATAGTCCTTAGCCGAGAGATGGATCAACTGCCAGACTCCATTGTAGTGGACCATATTTTACTTCCCTTGGGTACATATTCCTACTAGGGAAATGATCGTGCAGTTTTCTTGTTCCATAGCACTTGACTTTTGGCTCTTTTAGCTTATGTTTAACCCCAAATGTCTACTTTCATCAGTGGATGCTGCACTCTATAACAGATTTCATTATTTTCATTTATGTAAATCCTAGTTCTAGATGTTGGAGATAGGTGGTTGTGTCTGTTAATGTAGCTCAACATGAAGGATTATTCTCTCTTTTTTGTTCAGTTGATACATGTGCATTAGAAAACGCAGGGAGGAATGAAAAGAAAAAATGTATCACATTGTTGGTAGGATTTAAGACATGCTTGTCCAAGATCGAGTGTCTTCTAACTCCTGTAGGCCTCTCTGGAATAGACACCCTTGTCATATAACTATGCCACATAGAAGTTTATTTGTGTCCTTGCTTTTTCATCCTTTGATTTAACATTGTATAAATGTTTGTGAAAATGCTGCCTCATTGATGTTTAGATGGTTTGTGATTATTATTTTTCATCAGTTTTTATGCTCCAGAAGTGCATCTCTCTGCTTTTGCCATTCAACGATAACCTAAATCCTCCCCTTTGCATTTGGTTGACATCAAACAAATAGTTTTGGTTTCAAAGAACTAACAGACTTGTGTATTTTTTCAGTTTCCACAAAGGGTGCTTTTCATGCTACTATTTGACTTATTACTTCTTTTATTCACAAAGCAAGCGAACATTTGTCTTGTCTTCTGAATCTTATTTGGGACTGATGTTGCTGATAGGCAGGTGAACTTATGAAATTTGATTACCAGAGGAAGGTTGCTTTGCTGAACAAGCAAAAGAAACGAGGTACCAACTCTGATGCACTTGAAAAGATAAAAGCAGCAGTAAGTCATCTGCATACAAGATACATTGTTGACATGCAATCCATGGATTCAACGGTTCTAGAAATAAATCGTTTACGAGATGAACAGCTGTATCCAAAACTTGTTCAGCTTGTTGATGGGTATGTTGCAGTCTGAAATGAACTTGAGAAGTTAAATTTATTTGGCATCTTATTTGGTTTAGTTATTTGAAAGCAAATTATTTTTACTGCTAAAGATGATTATGCTTGTTTGCATACTTGATGATACTGAACCAAACATTAGAAAAAAACAAGAATTATATTGGCTTATTTAGATGGTTTGACTGATCAAGATGATACATTAGATTTAGAAGAGACAAGAAATTAGTACTGAATGTAATGTGTGAAATTGAAAATAGTTGCTGAAAAATGAACAGGACTGGTTTTGCTTGGGGCCAGCATTTGACACTAGGCTTTACACGGCCTCTACGGGGGTGTTTAATTCTCACCTAGAAAGAATTTGTAGTAAAATAATGATTTTTCCCCCTCGAAAGAGCTCCTGCAGTAGTTAAACTTAAATGGGATAATATTCTAGTCTTACAGGCTACTTTAATTTTCGGTTGCAAAAAAATTAATCACTTATTTATATTCAGACAGAACTTTGTACAGTCTGACAAGAAAGAACATGTGGAATAAACAAAATTGCCTCTGAAGGATGAGTAGGAGTTTGTTTATTTGTTTTTTCAGTTCTCTTTCAGGGCACCTTGGAAACCAGATTTTGCTACATTTAGAGAGTTCCTCAATGATCACTTAGCCATTACATGGTATAGAACTCATTGTACCACACCGCTCTATCTGCACACTTTGCCTTCTCGATCATATTTTCTAGTTAAATATCAGAAGAATGCTTATATGGCCGACAATTTTCTAAACCAAAAATATTGACAAAATCTAAATCCTAAACATAATGATACATATTGCAGGACTCATTATACTATCTGGATTTTTTGTGAACTTTGTCTTCAGTGCACAATAAATCTGGAAGTTGTTGGTGTTCTCTTATTTTACACGGTTGCAGCCATCTCTCTTCAATCTCGAGTCCATTCATTCCTTATTCCCTGTACTCATCTTGTCCATCTCAATGTTTTCATTTTGGCTACTCTATTCTGGAACTTTTTCCATGCATTGATAGTTGATTGCACACTGACCATGTTTTCCCATTGCATTCTGCATAATTGTTGCCTGCATTTTTCTTTCATTAACTTGGAATTATTTGCTCTCATTTATGGAAACCATTGCTGTTAGTAACCAACTGTTGATAAATATTTTCTCATAAGGGTATTTTGTACAAATGATAAAAGTTTGATGTATGGTATGCAGGATGGCAACAATGTGGGCGGCCATGCAAGCTCATCACAAGAGCCAGTCTAAGATTGTAGTAGCCCTAAAATCTCTGGACACATCGCAGTCCCTAAAGGAAACAACTGAGCACCACCATGAGCGTACTATCCAGCTATGGGCTGTTGTGCAAGAGTGGCACTCACAGTTTTGTAAGCTTATAGACCATCAGAAGGAGTACATAAGGGCCCTTAATAATTGGTTAAAACTAAATCTCATTCCCATAGAGAGCAGCCCGAGGGAGAAGGTTTCTTCCCCACCAAGGATTCAAACTCCCTCAATTAAGCAACTCCTCCTTGCGTGGCTGGATCATCTGCAGAAACTTCCTGATGAGATAGCAAGAGGTGCTATAAGTAACTTTGCTGCCCTAATAAATACCATTATGCATCACCAAGAAGATGAAATGCAATTGAAGGAAAAAAGCGAGGAAACCAGGAAGGAGCTTTTGCGCAAGACCCGGCAATTTGAAGACTGGTATCATAAGTATATGCAGCGGAGAACACCAGAAGAATTGGGTGCTGAAGATAGCACAATCAAGGAAGCTGTTACAGAGAGGAAGATTGCTGTGGAATTGCTGAAGAAGCGTTTGGAAGAGGAGGAGGAAGCTTACCAGAGGCAGTGCAATGCGGTGAGAGAGAAGTCTTTGACAAGTCTTAGAAATCACCTGCCAGAGCTCTTCAAAGCAATGTCCGAAATTTCTTATGCTTGTTCAGAAATGTACAAGTCGTTGAAATTTCATATCACAGCACCAGAATCCAAGTGAAATCTCATCATGAGAATGATTTTGTAAGTTTGTATAATCTGCTTGTGTATGTGTGAATGTAACTTCATATGCTTTTTCACATGGGACAACCCTGAAACCATACAAAAATTATTATCATTAAATTTATGTGAATTTCATCATAAGAAAATTTGAATATGCAGCCAGAAATGTGATACCGTCCATCTCAGTTATGTATTGTAGAGGACAAATTTTACTATAAATAAATATAGGCTTGTTTTCAGAACAGTTTTTTTTTTTTTTTTTTAATTTCTGTTGGTTGGATGATCACAAAGCACTTGAACAATTCTGGTTGGATGCTTTTTTTTCATTTTTCTTTGTAGGAACTGCTACTTGATGACCTGTGCAAGTATTTTTCTTGTTTTGTTTTTATTTTGTTTAGAAGTATGAACTAAAATACAGAAGAATATAAACCTTGGTTCAAAACATTCTGTATAGATGTATGAACCGAAGTGCACTGATACAAGAGTGGGTTTGGTGATTTTAAACTTTTGAATTGCTGCGGCTCTGTTTTCCCTCTGCACCTGTAATCATCTAGTCTACACCAGTTCATCAAGACAGTTGAAAATTCATGCATAAAACCACTGCAATGTTATTAGGAATTTAGAGACAAGCTTGCATGCATTTGGTAAAATTATGCAAAGTGGTGTAACAGGTTCTTGAATTTTGGATTGTTTTCAAGAATGGCGATAACCTGTGATGATTTTATTTACAAATGTTTATAGTACTTCATACATCTTAAATGAGAACTTGGAGAGCAATCTGGTTCTGTAAACTGTGAAGAATCACATCTTTACATGAATTATTGAACTCTCGGATGAGATGTGTGTTTCAGCCCAAGCAACAAAATCTTTTTCTTCTCTCTTGTGTTTCATGGTTTAGATTTATCACAGAACGCCTCGGAGGGATAACTCTCGCCAGTCTTTTCGCTGCAAATGATGAACAAGAAGAACCCATTTAAGCATGAAATGATTTGATTATTCACAAGTTGAAGATAGAACTATTTGCAGATTGTGGAGAAATGAGACAGCTTAAATAAAAACAATTACCTATTTCGTAGAAAAGCTCATTGATATTATGTGCAGTTTTTGCTGATGTTTCAGTGTAAAACATTCCATTTTCTTGAGCAAATTGCTCAGCTTCCTGCATGGGAAGAATAAACCAAAGTAAAAGATGGTATCGAGGACTCCTTTCCAGTTAACTTTAGATTAAGAACAGGAATTTAGGCAAAATAACAGAAGTCTCGAAATTCTACAATCCAAAATGTGCATTCTATCTCAGAGATTAACCAGTGTGATAAATACTACAGTGGGATTAAAGAAGAA
Organism: Khaya senegalensis; assembly: GCA_032402905.1. NCBI lineage: Eukaryota > Viridiplantae > Streptophyta > Magnoliopsida > Sapindales > Meliaceae > Khaya > Khaya senegalensis. The sequence continues at coordinate 5,225,123 of CP135548.1, read as the reverse complement.
AGGGATTCTGCACATACCTCAGTCTGAACCGCTCTGTGTGAATCCAAGTCAGACTTGTTTCCCACCAAAGCCATCACCAAATTTTGATTTCCTAGAAATAGTAGCAGACCTCTGAATTCTTAACTTTCACATTACATTAGAAAGAAAGCACGATTAAGAGCACTCTTTTCCAAATCTCTTTTCTTACCTTGTCTTTGCAATTCTTGAACCCATTTCTTTGCTCTATCGAATGTATCCTGAGGGAAAACAACACGTACAACAGCTATTTTAAACAGGTGCATATGTAAATCAAATTTCAAGCAATTCATGAGTAGATGCAACATTTATATGCATACAAATTGTGAATCTTATGTTTAACATTTCTCAATCTTTTCATTCTCTTAGCAAAAAGAAATACAGAGGAAACAGAACCTAATGAAAGATAACAGCATCCTCTCAGTGCATAAAACTTAATGCAGAGGTTGTTTATACTGATAAAACTTCATCAACAAGAAAGGAAAACAATTGCTACCGTATTTGAGATGTCATACACAACGACAGCCGCTGCTGCACCGCGATAGTACATAGGAGCCAAGCTATGATATCTTTCTTGCCCTGCAGTGTCCCATATATCAAACTTTACAGTAGCTTCAGTCAACGATAATATCTGAGTGAAAAAAGCTGCTCCTACAGTTGGTTCCTGCACATATATAACAATTTCAACATCTAAAATAAGATGAAGAATACCCAAATTTCCTAAAAGAGACAGAAAATCATGAGCATTATTTAACCTGGTGATCATAAAACTGGCCTTTGATAAATCTGACTACCAAACTTGTTTTCCCAGTTCCCATATCCCCCACAAGCACCTGCAAATGATAGTTTGAAAGTTGAAACATTCGAAGAACATTCATCTAATAAGATCCATCAGTACCCATAATAAGAATTTTACATGACCACTCATACAGAATTTCATACTCAATTAGGCCATCGAAGAAACACGACATACCCACCAGCTTGGCTTGTATGATCTTGTTTCCAGGCCTTGCCATTGAATTCCCACAACCAGATGATCAAAATGAGATGAAAGTTTCCAAAAAAAAGAAGGAAAACAAGGTATTAAAGAGAAAAGTTCAGAGAGAAAACTGAGTTTTGTTGTTGGAAAAGGAAAACCAATGTATTGTTTTACAAGAAACAATAAGAAATTAAGAGAAGACTGGTAGGTTTCAGTTTTTGAGACCTTGCATGAATTTGACTGGTAGTTTTCTTTTTTTTTTTTTTTAATTTCTTGATAACTGATTGATCAACAGCAGCAGTATTGATCTGTAGTGTTCAACTGAGAGAAACATTTGAAGAAGCCCAAGAACCAGTTTGGGTCCAGTACATTTCACAGCTAAGATTCTGTGTACTTCTTAAATTTTTAATTTTTAATTTATTCTTTCTTTCTTAAATTAAAAATATTTAAGTCATTGTTATAATAAACATATATATATATATATATATGTATATAGATATAGTTATCTTTGTTATGTTGTTTTATAATGAATGTTTATTGTAATTTATATAACTTAAATGATAATAAAATTATTATGTGGGTGTTAATTGGTTCAAATAATTAAAATATTTGAAATTTGATTCTATCTGAAAAAAAGTTTAAAAAAAATTAAAATCTAAATATTTTATCAATAAAAAAATAATCATAGTTGTTATGGAATAAATGCACCAACTTAGTGTTTGTTACCAAAATAAAATATTATATAATTAATAATTTAATATATTAAAATAAATTTAAATAAATTATTTATTGTACAATATATATTGATAATAAATTTTTTTAAATTAATATTTTATTTACATATATTCAAAATAACCAAAAATTTAAAAAAAATTAAAATTCTAATGTAATTAGCATGTTAGTTTTTTTTGCGAGATAAACTTTGTCACCTTCGTATTACTGAATTTTATATTTATATAAAATTTTAAAATAGCGTTATTAACTCAACAACAAATAAACTGCAAAATTAAAAAAAAATTTGATAATTAAAAAGGATGAGACAAATGAAAAAAAGTTGAGATAATACTTTAATTTCAAAATTAGTTTCAATTTTTTTGGTGTAAAGAAATATAATTTTTACGATTTGTGGTAGTCTATTATTTTTATTCGAACAATTTTTGAATAATTATTATATTTATAAATTTAATTAAATAAAGAAAATGGATAAGAAAAATATTACACAGTATTTTAATTTAGTTTATTACTTTTTAAAATTAAAATATTTTTATTTAATTTCCTTCAATATTTTAAAATTTTTTATATCTTAAAAATTAAAAAATAAATAATTAAATAAAAAGTGATATTTTATGCGAAGAAATGTTTCAAAAATTCTAGTATTGACAAAATAAAAATTAATATAAATTCATAGTATACAAATAAATCACATTTTTTGTGCAAGAAAAAAAAATAATATTTTTGTGAATATGAGAATAACACACCAAATGAACTTATGTAGCAATAAAGTAAAATAAAAAATATTTAAAAAATTTTAAATATAAAATCAAAAGTTAAGCAATAATAATTGTATGACAATAAATTTTAAAAATTTTCTTGTAATTTTGATTAATAAAAATAAATAAAAAAATTAAAAATCTAATAAATAAAACTTAATAAAAAAACAACTGATGAAAATCATGTTGGGCCAAGGGAATGGAATAGCTGGTCCAGTACTGAGGCCCAAAATTTGAGAGGCCCAAGAGACCAAACCCAACCGTTTGTTAAGAGTGATGGCAGGCAGAGGAGAACATGCCAATGATCAGTGCGTGGCATACGAGCTCCAGCCATCACTCCCATTCAATTAGCATTAAAAGAATTAAGTAATTCAAAAGATGATGAACTATTGTCACCGCTGTATAATTTTATAAATGCCCATCAATACAAAAACGAAGGATGCGAGCCATTCATTTAAAAGATTATGCTTTGGATTTGATGTTTATAGATATGAGAACTTGTATAGATTTCACTGGATGAAGGACAGTTCTGCGTCTGATATTCATCGTCTTATTTACTGGTAAGGTGTCTTTCTTTTGGTTCTGTTCTGGTTTCTTCTTTTTTGATGTGTGTTAATGGTATTACGGTTGATGTTCTTTATGTTTATGCAAATCTGAGATGTTTTCACTGTCTATATAGGGTTTATGTTTCAGGATTCTTTCCTTCAGAATATTAGTGTGCACATACATGAATCTGAGTATTTCAGAGTTGAAGATAATGGACGAGACAGCAGATCGGAATCTCGGATCTTCCACTTCGTATCATTCATTATATAATGTCTTACCTCTCTGCAATAGAGGTAGTTCAAACATTGTTCTGTCGAGGAGATTGAATCAGATAAGGACTTTATTTACCATCTTGGATTCTGATCAAAATTCCTTGGACTGAGATAACTTTGCTTTCGATAAAAAAAAATCTTCAAGAGAGGTGGGACAATGCAGAATTTTGTCAAATGGTAGAAAAATTCTCAAGAATCGTTGATGCTTCCCTGATTCAGTTCTGCGAGCTTAAGTCAATTATGCAGAAATTAAGACTGTTTCCAAGTGCTTTGGATGTTAAGAATCATCTTCTCTTGTTGATAAATGAATAGAAAAGGCAGTGGAAAATGAGGGAAAAAAGTTAGATTTTGAGGTTAAAACAGATGAAAACGCTCTGTACACTTTGCCTCCAACATTCTGCCAAGTTAGTCCCTCTCATACCATAAGTTAGCATTCTCTCAAAAGGCTTAACTCTGGACAGAGTCCATATAAATGAACAGATGGTCCAAAAGCTTATCAGCAAATGCCTTTCACTTGAAGTTTTGTTCTTCTTTAGTTGTCTGGATTTGAAATTTTTTTGCTTCTCTGAAGCTCAAAAACTGAAGATTCTGAGTATTCATGAATCACCTAATGAGCTGCTTCAAAGTGTTGAAATTGTTATTCCAAGTCTTCAATAGTTAACCCTTTGGTGACAGTCAACCTTACAGACCAAGTTCATCATAATTTTGCTTGCATGAGGATCTGTCTGTTAGCTGTAGTTTCCTCGAAAGCATTACAATTTCAAGTAATCCACATAAGAACTTGGAACTTGAGTTCTGTCAACCTTGAATGATTTGATGGGGGCGGTGGCCTATGCTTCCTGATGGATTCTTCACATTCAAGCTTGAATGGTGCTTTCCTCTCCTTGATGAGATTTATTATGTTGTACAACCCATGATTTCACATGACTAATAATTTTTCAAAATCATAAAGCTTGTACAGGTTTCCATTTTCTTTTATATTAAAGAAGAAAAAGACAAGGGTCCTAAACTGTAGTGATTTTTGGAATAATGGAACAAGCAATTTTTCTATACTTCAAAGCAAAGAATGAGAGATCTCAAGTCAGAATTCAACAATCTTGCTTAAACTTTAACCCACAAGTTACAATTTAACCAATAATTTACGGATTATCTCCTTCTCTTTTTTTTTTTAATTTTTAAAAAAATAACGATAAATAATATAATTAAATAATAAATAATTTAGAATATATTTTAATAAAATTTATAAATTAAAACAAAAAAATTTAAAATATAATTTAAATTATTTATTATTATACATAATTTTTATTTATTTTATGTTCAAATTTTATATTATTTTTGCATAGAAAACAAAACCCAGCAAAGAGCAAAAATACAAAGCACTCATCTTCCTTGTAGCCTACATTTTCCTCCTCTTACATTTTCCAACCAGTCACTCAAACTCATCATGTCTCCTTCCAAAACTAAGTCATCGTCCCCACCGGCTGCCGCACCGCCGCCGCACCGCTATTACGCACCATTACCACCGCAACCCCAAGACCAAAACTACACCTCAGCTAATGATAACCCAAGGCAAAACTGGCGTATAATAATCTGCATCATTTCATTACTTTTCCTATCTTCAATTCTCTACGTTTTCTGGCCGTCTGATCCCGACGTAAAGATCAAACGTTTTCACTTAACCCACGTCCAAGTACACGCCAAACCGGTAATATGCATCGATATATCAGTAAACGTAACGTTGAAGGTTCATAATCTCGACGTTTACTCCATTCATTACGAAAGCTTGGACGTTGCAATTGGGTATAGGGGGAAGAAGCTGGGGCACGTGAGGTCCAAGCATGGTCACGTGAAAGCTCTTGGGTCTTCTTATGTTGATGCAGAGCTTGAGCTTCAGTGTGTGAAAGTGTTGACTGATTTGGTATTCTTGCTTGAGGACTTGGCCAGAGGCTCTGTTCCGTTTGATACTGTTACTGAAGTTACCGGCCTGCTCGGGCTCTTCTTCCTTGAGTTTCCCTTGAAAGTAAAGTGATTTTAACTTTGATGCTTTTTGCTTTTTGGTATTTCTTTTGTTGGTGCAAAAGCTTAGATTGCTTAAGGTTGAAGGAAGGAAGGTATCTAATATATGGTCTTGCAAGTTAATATTCTACAAGTGGTGGTTCTACAACCATCAAACTTTCTAGTTAAGCACTTCCTAGGTAAGCACTTCTTAGTTAAGTGAAGATTAGTGGAGTGATCATTCATTAAAGCACTAGTCCTGTGGATTTATGCTCCCAGCTTTATTAAAGCAAAGACTAAGGAGCAAAAACATTAACGAGTGTGATTAGTTTATTGTGTTTGCAATTTTTAAATTATAACGACAACTCGTCAAAAATTCTGAAAAAGAGACGACAAGTCGACTATAATTTGGACGCAAGAACGACAAGTCCTATACAATTTCGGGTTCTTGCTAACACTACATGATTGTATACAGTTGCCAAAATTTGAGGGCACATATTTTGCTTTGGGCATTTCATTTGGTTATTTTTATGATCTCTATCAAGTGATTTGCTTTCTTATGTTTGTAAATCTTGTCACTTTGATAATGTTCTGATGATTTTGGTTTGTGTTTTTCCAAATCCTGCAAGCGTAGGCAAAAGTATCATGTGAGGTTCTGGTAAACACAACCAGTCAGACTATTGCTCGTCAAAATTGCTATCCCACGGTGAGAATTGAGAAAGCCATTAAATATTTCTTCCTTGTGTTGCCAATAATAACCCAACTTCTGCTCTCCATGAAATCTTATTATCTTTTTGTTATAATCAGTGACAAAAACAGAGTGCAAATTGCATGAGATTGTTGCAGCAGAATTGAAAGATTCAGAGTTTTTCCTGGCGTATTTGGCCAAGATTAGGACACTACAGGACTATACAATTTATCAACATGTTTTACAAGAATGAAGCTCAATGTTTAAGGATCTGTATAAATTTGTAAAATTTCTGGGAATCTTCAATTTGAACATGTATGGTAACTTATTATAACGACATACTTTCTAAGCCTGTTAAAATTTCCTGTATCATTGTAATTACAAATTTCCCTTGAGCATTATGTAAAGAAAATCAAAAACATTCAAACTTGATTGATATGCATCAAGCTTTCTGACATGAAATCTAACTAGATTTAGCCCTCATTCTACTGACCCATTTATAGTCATTTCTGTGAAATCTGCACCTGAATGACCCCGGGTGGCTGGTGTTTGAACACACACATTTCTTTGTTGCTTCAGCACCACCACCACCATCACCATCACCATCTGGCAACTTCTGCCGGCTGACAACCTCCCTTGCTGCTGCCGCCGATCTGAGCAACCGGAATCTTGTTCGTTCTCGGTTGTTGACACTAAGCAAAGGATCAAAACCTGGGTGACACATAGTATTTCTTAATGTTTGAGGTATGAAGAAGAAGCGCTTCCTCTAGGTTGTCTTCTTATAGAAGAAGGAAAGCAAAAAACGAGGTAAAGTGGCAAAGTAAAGACTAAAGAAGAGTGAGTTACATCTATATAACAAAAAAGTTTGGATTTATGCTTGGAAAAAGTTGTTCTTTTCTTAGCCTTTTTATTGGGCAGTGGACTAGTGATGACAAAAGGTGATAGTGCTTATCTGCACAGAAATGCTCATTTTAATTGGCAATACTAGGTAGAGCAGAGCATGGACTTTGTGAAATGATATACATGTTTTTTAGATTGCTTCGTTTGTGAGTTTAAAACAATATAGCATTGAATTGCTAGAACTTGAAAAGGAACTTGTGGTACTGATAAGAGGGACACTTATTTAGAAAAAAAAAATACAGAAGAATTGAGTTGGTAGAACAGAAAAATCAAACACAAGGTCTTGAATAAACCTATCATTTAGAGTACAAGCAAGCTTCTCACTGTGATAATTGAAAAGATTGGATCAGAAAGTTTTTGCAAAACAATAATGGAAATGTTAATTGGTAGAACTTCACGATGTCACGATTATTTTCACGATGTATAAATCTTGAAAGCTCATGACATCTTTGCTCCTTAATTTTAGTTGATCTGCTGCATTTTTGTTGTTGAAGTTGAAGAGGAAGAAGGATATTTCGACTGTGAATATAGAATGGGGTTAAATCTCATAATTTCAGTTAACATATTTAATTTGTATTTGAATTTTGGGAGAATTGGTTGCGGTTGTTTGTTAGAACAAATAAAAAATAAAGAAGGATTGGGGGAGATTGATAGAATTTTCCCAGATAACAAAAGGACAATTTTAATTGGGAAAGTTGTGGGCACCAATCTGGGTATATTTCAAGCAACAAACCTATCTAACCATTTCAATTTCTGTCAACATTCATTTGGAAACCTTTAACATTACTCACCAATCCAACCCCAAAGCTCTAGAACAAACATATGGGTATATTAGAAGTAATCTACCTTCACGTGTCACACAACTTCAGCACTAAATTCTGGCAATACCCTGAAATTTAGTTACAAGTTAACCCCATTTGTGTTTGATAATGAAAATTATTTTATTAGTTTTAAACTATGACTTCATATGATTTGACTTTGAAAACATGTATGGTTTCATTGTATAAATAGCTTAGTGGATGCACCTACACTCTTTGAAAACAGTCTTTGATGCACAAAACAAACTCTGAAAACAACTACAACAGCAACATTTCTTGCTCTCTCATCTTATTATGGACATTAACGGATGGTGCAACTCAGGCAATCAACAGATGTGCTGGTGCCAGAGCTATGAGAAAACCAGCTATGATCGGATTCTTTCCTTCAACGGAATGGTTACCGGATCAAAGACACCAAGGTGGAGGATGCTGTGGAGGAAGATGATGAGAGAAAAGAAGAAAATTTTTGATTGTTCATCGAGTACTAATGTACATGTGCCATATGATCCTTACACATACTCGCAAAACTTTGATCAAGGATACATGTGGGCTGATCCTGATAATGCTCCTCGATCTTTTTCAGCTCGATTTGCTGTTCCTTTGAGGGTTTTTGAAAAGAATGAATGTGTTGCTTGATGCAAGAAACATATGAGATCAAGAAAAATGGTGTGTTCAGTTTTTGTTTAGTTTTAATGTTACTATGATATAAAAAGAATTATTGCTCATCATTTCTGCTATTTCATTTTCTTCTTCGTCTTCTCTTACACAACCTTTTCCAGTACAGAAGTTGGAAGTAATGAAGCAGAAGGAAAGGGACTGTACAGAATTCGTTTTGTTTTCTTAAGATTCTCATAACATTATGATATGTGATTATCATTTTGCAGCTTGAAGCAATACTTTACTAGAATGAAATTATAAGCTTAGGCAATTGAAATGGAAATATGCTATCTTTCTTAGGGGCCAGATTAGGCCAAATTATAGTAATTAGTATTACAATTAGAATAATGTACCGTTCCTGCTGTAATTATGCTGGTAAAGAAAATTATTAAAACCCTGTTACTTCAGTGGTCCAGACCCAGCTGGTTATCAAGACATTAATATTCATCCATACAAGCATGTGCTAGACAATATTATAACTTACTGGTAAATTTCCATTCAGGTTCAAATTCTTCTTATTGAGTTCTAAGCTGAAGACAATGTCTTCAGGCTTTAAGAGATTGCAACTTATCTTCATTGGATTCTAGTGGTTAGTGGGGTCACAGTATGTGTGATAGGTCATATATGAAACCGTGTTTTCATACTCAAGGACCCATTTGTGTCATTAAAAATTATGAAATTCAGCTACTAAATCATACATGTGTTATAGGGTTCACAGGCAAGAAGTATGGTCCACTAAGCACTGGAAATTGTTTCTTGTTGAGGACCATGCCCACCTTTTAAAGAAGTCAAAGATGCTTGTACATTGCTTCAATTGCAAGTCTCATGAAAATGCATGCAGATTGCAGAAATCTATGGTGGATAAAGTGGTGGTGGAGAAAACTTTTACAGGAAATGATTTTGGGATCCAACCAATGTCCAAAAACGATGTCATCAATCTCTTCAATGGTTCATTGCATTAGCATACCATCACTAAAAGCTAAGTAGTAAATACCAGCACCAATTTGTCATCAACTCATAAATAATTTCAACTTCATACAGAGAATGCAATCAGTTTCAGGAAAACTAATAAAGACTAGATTACCACCAGGAAAGAAAACAGTGAAAATACTTTCCAAGATGTAAGTCAATCTACACTGCAATGCTTACCAAACTTCCTTCTTGTCGGTTCTCAAGCTAATGACAGCCAAGACAGCAAAGGCAAGCTAAGAAGCTTCGGATAAATCAGCCGATGCAATTTCAATTTCAATCTGACATAAACAAGCTAATCACATCTTTGATAAACCATTTCTGTGGAGCCCACATATCAAACTTGATGGTATATGATTCTGGGTACTTCCACGAGCCAATCACAAGATGAAGTCTTCTGTAGGTTTTATTATTGTACCGAGTCGTCAGTCTTGATGACTCAACTACCCATATTTAAAGTTTCTCTATGTTCGATACAATATTAAGGCAACTCAAAGAACAACTTCACCTACTGAAACTAACAATTAAATGCAAATCATGTCTGGCATGATATAAATGATAACAAGAGTTTTTTCCACCAAATGTTCACAAGTATAAATTTAACTTCAATAACTAGTACGCCTGTAATCTAGGTTACACTTTTTCCAACTGTAGTAAAGGAATTCAATTTAGTTTCCTTTTCACTCTGCTTAACAGTTAACTATCTGTCTCCAAAGGTGTTACATGGATCAAACCAAAACCCGTTAGTAGTATCCTGCAGCCGAATTTTCTTTTAGGCCAACAGCATGATTTTGAAGATCATGACTAGAATTCTTCTTAATTGTTGATAGAATATTGAACTGTCTCCATTTCAAACAGTTGCGGCATTAAAGACTTGTCTAATTGAACGATGGAAGTCTCACTTTCCTGCACACAGATTGGTCCAACATTCCTGCATTGGTCCCCCTGCATATTAAATGGAATCCAAGTACCATAGGAACAGGGTGATCCTTACCAGCTTGGAAACATCCCAGGGGGTAAGGCATCTCCCGAACCAAAGTAAATCATTTCACCAATTTATACCTCTACGTTTGTGATGAAAGCACAAGAATTTGGCAGTCAAAATTTTGCAAGGACTTGCAGAAACAGCACATCGGAATTAGTTACAAAAAAATTCCAACAATGCCTTGTACGGTCTAGTAAAGTTCCCTAGCAGTCATAAGAAGAACGCAGTTACCATACTAAACAACCTGTAAAATCCTCCATTCTGTTTCAGCGTTTTTGCAGGTCCCCTTGGATCATGTCACGGTGAAAAAGATATATTTAAATTTACAGTTTCTAATGTCAACAATGAAAATGGCTTAGCCACATGAGTCATAAACCAAAAGTGTCCAGTGATTCAATAAATGCACCAAGTTCCTGCAACTCATTGATTTATGAACTTAATGTCTTGTATCATACCCACAAATTCTGTGAGAAATTAGATCTATTGACTTTAACTCAATGCTTATGATTCATACTAAGAAATTATCATGAACAATTCAATTAATGCTGTCAGTCTGTTATTTAGTCAGCAAACTGTAACTTTTTTTGTAACACGTTCCATATTCATGCATTCATACCATGTGAGCAAAACAAGCAGATGACTCTGAAAATAATTGATACACTTCTCATTTATGACCAGAAAGACAATAAATGCCAAATGTAATACAGCAATTGAATTATTTTAAAAAAGAAAGACCTAAACTATAAGATCTACAACTGAAATGTCATTCATTCAAATTATGCTCTTTCTGAAGCAAAAGAGAAGCCTTTAATTTCTAATATGGCAACTCCAAAAGTTCAATTTCAGCTGAATCTAGTAGAAATGAATAGCATAAGCAGAATTGAAACAAAATTATTCCTCAGCATCTGAGATACTGGAATGAGTCAAAAGTTGAAAGTAATCTTCTTAACCCCAAATCTATACAAACAAGAGGCAGGAAATGACAACTACTGAATAAATGCTGAAATCTATAAAAACTGCCCGAATAATCTGGTACACCACCAATCCTCTTTCCATAAGTTGAATTGCTTGTGTCCAGTTATCCCCATTTTCCTTGGATTCCACTTCTTTCTCAGACTCTTCAGAGTGCCTCTGCCGCTCGAGAAACAGTTTTTGGAGCACAATTGTTACATCAGTTAGCAAGAGAATGTAAAGTGGCCTCAAGGTCTCAACAATTTCTGAGCTTATTATATTCATTCCAAGTAATGCATCATCAATATATGATAGAACCACCAAAAGCGCTATGATGAGAGCACAAAAGCTGCGAGTACCCTGAGAAGCTATAATGCAGGAATTTATTTGTTTGCAAGATAAAAGATTAAGTCCCTTCCTGCTTTGTTTTGTGAGCTTATCTTTGTCATTTGATGTGTCTTTTGAAGTTTTTTCAACATTTGATGCATCTTTTGACGTTTCTCCACCTTTTGAAGTGTCAGGCAATGGCTGTGATTTGGTGCTGTTATCCACAGCTGGCGGTTGAATAACTTTTCCTTTAGTTTCATTTTTGTGCACTAGTGGTTCAACTTGCTTCCCAGTGTCATTTTCCTTGGAAACATTATCACCATGCTCATGTTTCAGCAATGTAGAAATAGGGGCAGACAATGAACTTGCGGTACCAGCTGCAGCACCAATGAAAACCACAGGAACGTCATAGAGGATCATAAACTTATATGCAGAATGCATCAATTGTATCGGTATAAATTCCTTTACGGAACCAATTTTCTACTAGCATAATCTAGTCAATTGCAAACCAGAGTCTCTCTGGAGAATCAGCATATTCCATCTTTCTTGACACTTATAAAGACAACAAATGAGAACATATAGATAAAAACTAAATAAATCAAGTAACAGAAGGTTGATTTCCATTAATGAGTCAACTGGATATTGAACCAAAATAGTTCTTAAGCATATTACAAATCATCAAAACTAAAGAATATGAAATAATGTCCAACATTCAATCAAAACATGAACAGTGGCACTTTTATTGTTACCTATTGCACTTTCAAATGCAAATCTTGCCATGCCATAATCCAATCACATAACCTTGTCATTTTTAATAGTTAAAACAAGGAATCTCTCTGATTGATTCTCACAAACAGCATATTGAAAAGCTTACAAAATTTAAGCATATGAAACCGCAATGGAACCTACGCCCGAAACAACATCATAACAACTTTGTTCTTTTTCCTTTCATGAAATACGAAATTTTTGATTTCTAAACATTGCTAATAAAAGTTATTAGAAGATAAATTATAAAACAAATTTCTTTGACTTCTCTTACAGTACATATGATATAAATACAAACCCAATTTAATTTTTCGTATAAGTTCTGTACAGAGGAGGCTCATAACAAATAATAGGATAAATATGATGAATTTCAAAACCAACCATATCCATTTGCATCATACGAATTTTGTTTTGTCCTGTAAATGGTAGTAAGAATCAAGAATTAGAACACATAAATCACGCTATTTGCACCAATTAATCAAATAATCAAAGAGTCAACATGCATGGGATTATGACCAAAAATATTTAAAAAATTGAATGTGTAGTTACCATTGATTTGATTAGAGAGAACGCTTGGTGGGTTGTCACGATGAGGTAAGAAAGATGGAGAGGAAGGTTGATTGAGGGAATGAAATTGAGGACTTGATACTGTTGATGAAGTTGAAGATGCCGAGAGGTCCTGAATACGGCCAGTGATAAGAGCGAGACGGTCAGATCCTCTATCTACGATTCTTCTTCTTCGTTCTTCTCTGCTGCTACTTCCCTTGCTTGTTGCCATCGCTCTCCCTTCTCCCATGCAAAATTCTCCTTCTTCGCCTTTCGAATATGTCCTTGCCGTAATTCTCTCCCTATATGTTGTGTGTGTAGACACAATTGTAAGACAATACTCTAATTATATCAAATACGACTTTATTTCGTAGTTACCAGATAATTAGAGAATATTAATTAAAGAAATATTAAAAAGAATATTAGACTTCAACCGGGGGCTGTTCAGTCCTGCTCATCCGAAAGTTTGAAATAACATAATCAGAAACAATGTTTAAATACATAATATTAGACTTGAATTGTTGGGAACTGGATCTCATCCAGCTCCTCCAAAAATTGAAGTATGCCGTTTAAAGTGGCGAGCACACGGTATTCTTTAGTAAAAGGCGAAAGAATAGTTCGCTCTGTGCTCAACACACGGCTCCATGAGTTCGGATCAGTTAGTTAATGCATTTTATATAAGTTTGATTTCGTTGAGGATTCTATCTTCTGGCAATGTGGGACTACATACATATCTCTCTCCTTGTAAGCTCTGAATCTTAATAATGTACTCTACTTGGTCTAATTGTTACATTAGAATCTTCCATATGTTGTTTAATAATACCTAACGGTTATTATCTGGTCTGGTTCTTGATAGGTTTTAGCATATGACTCCATAAATCTTTTTTCTTTTGCCAATTCTTAAAATTTTATGAAAACATTTTCATAGCATATTCACCCCAAAAAGTTAACAAGCCATGGCAAAGCAGCTAAAACATCTGGGATGCATAAGAAATCACTGTCAAAAAATTTTAACTCCAATATTTTTTTTAATTTATTTTCATCTAAAATAGATACCGGGAAAGAGGCATGATCATCCCACTCTCGCCCCATTTTTAAAAGCAAGACGGCTGTCCCCGTTGGACAAGCCCTTTTTTATTCTCTGTTCATTGGCCCATTAGGCAAAATGTGATTAAAATTGGCTCCGATTTCTGTTCAAACGGACCAAGCCCAGTATCTGCAAGAATTTCGTTACCGTATTAAATACTATTGCAGGATGATCAAAATCCTAAACTTGGTGACTGTTAAATTTCTTGTTTTGTTTCTTCAATTAAAGCTTTCAGCTTCCCATTTGATTCACTAGGCACACTTTCCCTAAATAAGAAAAATACGGGTTTATCCAAAAAGGTGATGCTTAAACCAGAGGTGATGCTTAAACCAGAATTTTAGAACAAATCCGAGTTTAACCGCAAGGTAAATAGCAGTATTTATTTTATGTCATATGCCAGGCTAGTTCGCGGAAGGTGGGATTTGGAAATATTGGACTTAAGAGTTGGTAGGGGTGCGCCAGCCCTTGCAGTAGTGCAACACATGGGCGACACTCAGAGCTCCAATAGCAAGCTATTGTAGTGAGCCCTCCCCTTAAAAAAATTAATTTAATATCATGCAGGACAATGTCCTGCGTATCAGATATTAAACTGATAAGAACAGATACTACACTTGATCTTAGCCAAAAGGCCGAGAAAGGTATGCTTTGTATAATGTTTCAATTGTGATTTTATAGCTATTCTCTGCATTTTCACTTCTTTTGCTCCGTCGATATGGGGCACATTCGGCCAATGTGTCGGGGCACTGAGTTTCATTGTCAATATGTAACTATGGGTTTGGATTAAAAACAGAGAAACACATCAACTTTGCCTAAAATATATATTCACTTTATCAGTAACAATAAATAGATTGGTATCTGATAACTTTGAACAGATAGATCACCACGAGAAATTGTTGCTGGCTTTGATATGAAAATTTTGCTGTCCACTAGCATGTTTCTATAACCTGAGTTGATCTCTGCCACACTCATCATCAAAATTTTTAATTTTCTACTCTCAACGAAATCGTTTCATTACAGGACTGCTGAGCACTGACTTCAAGTAATTGAGTTTTCCACAAATCTGCAAAAACGATTCTTTTTTCTGAAAGCGGTCAGTCGCCTACATTGTCCAGGGGTTGGCCTCAAGTGGATTCTGAGTTTTATCGTGAATATGCAGCTGTCAATCATGATTCAACAAAGGAAAACATATCAACTATACCTATATGATTTAATAATAATGCATAGATTCAATTGTTCTATAGCCAATGGTTTGTGTCCTGGTAATGTAGTAATTCATCCAATCATTTCATCCTTTTTCTCAACCTCCCATTACAATGAGAAAGGGCTAAAAAGAAGTTTTTTTCGCAGGAATTATTGCTAACCTTTGATACCAAAAGTTTAGCTGTGTACTACTATGTTTCTATAACCTGAGTTGTTTTCTGCAACACTTTATCATCACAAATTTCTAGTTTTCTATTAACTCCGAGGAAATGTTCTGCAGTCATTAATGAACTTCACTTTCATGCAATTTAGTCTTCCCTTCAATTCAGCTCAGGCAATTGAGACTAGCACAATTCGGCAAATTATAAAGGAAGTAAATGAAGGGCCTTTTGGCAATCTAGCCCAAGTCCATTTAACGTAGCCCATAATGCAGCCCGAGAACACCTGAGCCCATACGAATGTCATCTTCATTCCGGGCACTACAAGTTCGTTTGTGGCTTTCTCTGAATCAGCTCTGTTATGCCAGCATACCAAGGATAAACATAAGCAGTACAGCAGCACCTCACCTTTGTACCAACATTTTATTCCTTTATTTGTTATTCTCCTTCAGCTAAAATTTATGCTTTGTGTAGCGCAAGTTATTGTTGTATATATGTTCATCGTTTTAGCAATGATTGGCAGGTTGTAATCCTTTCAAATAAGAAATATAACGAAAGCAAGAACTTTCTCTCTTTCTATTTCTTAACTCTGCAGAAACGTTTCAGGCGAGTGAGCCTTCTCTTTAATTTAGTTGTTTTGGGTAATTGAGTCTTCCATAAATCTGCAGAAAAATTTCAGGCAATTGAGCCTTCCCTTCTAATTTAGTTGTCTCAGGGAGTTGAGTTTTCCCTTCAATTCAGTTTCGGGGAATTGAGTCTTCCATAAATCCGCAGACAAGTTTCAGGCAATTGAGCCTTCCCTTCAATTTATTTATCTCAGGCAATTGAGTCTTCCATAAATCTGCAGATAAGTTTCGGGCAATTGAGCCTTCCCCTCAATTTAGTTGTCTCAGGCATTTGAGTCTTAAATCCGCAGAAAAGTTTCAAGCAATTGAGTTTTCAATTCAGCTGAAGGCAATTGAATCTTCCACAAATCTGCAGAAAGGGTTTTCGTGTAGGGCTTTACATTCTTAATAGCATTTATAATGATCAAAAACCAATAATTTTAGAACTCGATATTGTAGGGCTTTACCCCAGAGGGAGCCCTTCCAGAAATTCTCGAAGGCCAGGGCCAAACCCTGGCCTAAGAGGGGGTTTGGAAATAGTTTTCAACCAGCAATAGACGCGCCTCGGTTAGAACCTCACTAGCTGCGTCATTGCCCCAAGCGCAAAGATGAATATGCCTGGAAATTTGGTTCCTTTTTAAATACAACCTTTAAGACTTGAAAATTTCTACTAATCGATGTGGGAATAGTTTGCACAAATCATCGGGAAAAGAACCAGAACGAGCTTCAAATTCAGTGCTCAACAATGAACCCAGAATCTAAATCAGAAGTGTTATGAAAATTCATCAAACTAGATCTAAGTTTGCTGCGGTAGAATCAAAAGCGTTTAAAGAGCATAATACTTTTAACTATTCAACTTGGTTCTGTTCAAAACTTCTGTTGTAGGCAGCAGAAGGGATTGAAATTTTTGCATATAGGTTTGTAGATTTGCCTATGAGAACTGTTCTAATATTTTCTCAAACCTGAACTGGAATTCTACTTATCGACTCAAGAAATTTTCCTGTTTGCTTCTTATAAATATATATTGTTATTCAGTTAAAGGGTAGACTAAAAGCTGTTGAACTAAATTGGTAGGGAGCTGTACTCACAGTACAGACTCCTCCAGAAATTAGGGCATGCCGCTTAAAGTGGCGAGCACACGGTATTCTTTAGTAAAAGGCGAAAGAATAGTTCGCTCTGTGCGCACCACACAGCTCCTTGTTCCACAGGAAGCACTTGCTAGGTACAATATTTGCAAGCACTGGTTGAGATTTTGGTCTTCTTGGCCATATGGGACTATTGCTTCTCTTCTTAGCTCTTTCTGCTATGCAATTGTATTTTGCTTAATGTTCTGATCCTTATGGCATCTCCATTCAGTTTTTTACTGCCGTTCTGTTCATTATCTACAGATTTTAATTCTTAAATTATGTTTCTCAATACGTTCATATTAAAATGTACATGTATTCGCCAATGCAACTGAAAGATTCTCAGTGTTATTTCACCACATTTTGGAGCCCCAAAAACACTTCATATTATTTGCTAGCTGCAAGTAGTCACTCTCCTCCCAGTCTAATAATAGCTGAAAATACTTTGTTTTGCATTAGTGATCTTCTATCTTGAATTTCAAATTGCAGTAAGTCCAAGTTATGGATATCCTTACATCATCTCTGTTCTTTTGCTCTGTCGACATGGGATGAATGTGCTGCAACAATTTCAATGCAAATCCAGGCGCTTCTACATTCGGTTTCATCTTGTTGAGGTGATCTATTGCGGTTTTCTTCGCCTTGACACAATTCAATATCAGTATCAGGAACAAATTTATTTAACTTTGATAGAAAATCATTATTTTTTCACTTCAACCCAGATTAAAGGATTGTAGGATTATGATTCTCAACGTGACTCCAATATTTAATGAGTATGATAAGAATGCATGGCACCATCTATTCTGGTTATGGTATGAGTCAAAATTGGCTAATAGCATAGCTTTTCTGTTGAAGTTTTGATGGATTTTTTTGATTCCTGGAAGTCATTGACGGCTCACAAGGCAGAAATACAGCTCCCAAGTGAGAACCATCGCTATGCTACCGTGATACATTTTGTGGTTTGTTTCAGATTTAGTTAGCTTCTAGAATATTTAACTTCGATTTGATAGGGTTGCGCCAGCCCGTGAAGATATTTAACTTCGATTTGGTAGGGTTGCGCCAGCCCGTGCAGCAGTGCAACGCATGGGCAACACTCAAGGCTCTCAGTAGCAAGCCACTGGCATAGAGCCCTCCCTTCAAGAAATTAATTTAATATCATGTGAGACAATGTCTCACGTATCAGATATTAAACTGATAAGAACAGATACTACACTTGATCTTAGCCAAAAGGCCGAGAAAGGTATACTTAGATTTAGGTCTGAGCTCTGATCTTAAAGCTGTACCTTGCAATATGACTTCCATTGGTTTGCCAATGTGGGAAATATGAGCCACATGCTAATACAAAATTTTCTGGTTTAGAATCGTAGGACTCCAAGCCTCCAGCCTACATTCACAAATATGTTAGCTTTCCGTGCTACAATGCTAAACAAGTCTGGGGTTTTGGAAAAAATGACAATGAATGAATCGACTGATCCCATACAAGAATTATGTTGGTTAAAGTATTCAGAAATTGATCGTTCCATGATTCAGGAACTGTGAATATGCAAAGATTGGTTCTAAAAGCCAATCCAGATGGTGTTACTTTCAATCAGACTCATGCTACAAGTTGAAACCAAGCTCTACTCCAAATTTGTTTATATCAGCACCTTAAAGTGTTGGTTTCTGCTTGAATTTTGGATAAGAGCATACCTTTTCTGCGTATCCAACTTAATCCTGAAGGGCTCCAAAATTTTTGAAGTCAATTGAAAATCACATTCTCGCTATGTTCAACAACCCTTGATGGAACCGAACTCTGATTCTCGAGATGTCGATATCATCTGCTCCAGCTGCATTTTCACAACTAGTAGAAAGAGCTCCAATTCAACAAATCACAATTGTGGAAACTGAGGCTTACCAGGGTAGACAATATTCATATTTTTCAACATGGTAAAACCATTTGCTTTTTGATATTTTCTTTTAGTTCTTTGGATCAATTTTAATATCTGAAAATTGTAAGCGCTTTATGTTTTCCTGAATCAAAATGTTCTTACTTATCCATCCCTTTAGCTGTCAATGCTTCGTGGATGCGGAATCTTGAAAACTTTGTCCTTGTGCGAGCCTTGATCATTATGTTTTCAGATATTTGGCCAATTTTCTAAGCTGAAATTGGAGCTAATAAGACAGCTCTCTTCATTTTTTGCTAGTTGCACTATTGACTGTGATGAACAAAGTCTACACCATCTCAAACATGTTCTTAGCACCAAAATATATTGAATTTGAAATATGACAATTGTTGTGAACACAGTATCACAATCCTGACCATGTTTTAATTTTCTCATTTCCTAGCTTTGTGTTATTCTATCACTATTGTCCTTGAATTCTTCCCACCTGAGTTTTTCTTAACTTTTGTACTTGATTCATCCAATAACACAATCTGATATTCTTAAAATTCAATTTGTGGATTATGTTCACCGAAAGTGTGTGAGTTTCTGAAGACAATAAAAGATAAAGGTTCTACATCCACTTGAGTAGTTTCTTTCAACTTAACCTGCCAAGCT
The DNA here is from genome assembly GCA_032402905.1 of Khaya senegalensis. Taxonomy (NCBI): domain Eukaryota; kingdom Viridiplantae; phylum Streptophyta; class Magnoliopsida; order Sapindales; family Meliaceae; genus Khaya; species Khaya senegalensis. The sequence continues at coordinate 5,205,512 of CP135548.1, read as the reverse complement.
TTTGGTTGCAATATGATTACACTTGCATGTTTACTAAAGTTCACTGATAATTGGAATTTCTTTTCCTCACTATCAGTTAAATCTCTGCCCTATGTCATTGAGAGTAGAATTTTCATCAGTAAGACACAGAAACAAAGGGGAAAATAAAGAAGGCAAAACATGTTGGAACTTAGCCCAGAAGAAACATTAGTGTACCCATCAATTACTATTTCACATAAGCTTGGATCCTACTTCATTAAAACTACTTAGCGGAGAATTTTAACAAACAACACATTCTTTTGTCAATAGCAGACAGCATTCCTTTTCCCATTTCTCTGAACGTTGAAGATGATGGAAGCAAAAGCTTCGATGAGTAGGTTTGATCTTTGTTGATAGTTGAGTCCCACATAGCTAAGTTAGCAATGTAGACTATTGTGGAAGCAAAATATCAGGGTTGCGAATTCTCAGAGCAAAGTATCTTTGCGCTTGGGGCAATGACGCAGCTAGTGAGGTTCTAACCGAGGCGCGTCTATTGCTGGTTGAAAACTATTTCCAAACCCCCTCTTAGGCCTGGGTTTGGCCCTGGCCTTCGAGAATTTCTGGAAGGGCTCCCTCCGGGGTAAAGCCCTGCAATTTCTAGTTCTAAATAAATTCTTTTAACTTCTTTGCAATTAGTTTTGATACATTAATGGAGTGTGTGGTTAAATTTTAAACACCTGCTGTGAATGATGAAAACATTCATTTATGCAATGTGGAAGACTCAATTGCAGACTCGTATGTGCAATGTTTTTCTGAAGATCTATGGAGGAGTCAATTGCAGATTCATACGTGCAATGTTTTGCTTGAAACTGAAGCTTGTTGCAAGTTGCAGTCCTGTGCCTCCTTGGGGGTACTTGACATAGAAATTTGTGATGATGAGTGTGGCAGCAAATAAAAACATACTAGTTACAGAGCAAGACTAGATACAAACGTTATCTGGGTTCAAGTTCTATGACTGGTTTGATCCTAGATACAAACGTTATCTGGGTTCAAGTTCTATGACTGGTTTGATCCTAAAAATTCAACACAAGTGCTGATTGTGATTATTCAAGTCTTAATGTGAGTTTCAACAAATTAAAATTTTAGTTTCCCCTTTTCATGCGAAGGAATGGTTAGGAAGAGGTTTACTCTTTGGATTAAATGTGACTCTGAGTCAATATTGGCTATGAAATAACCATATATATAAATTATATCAGCTCATAAAGGTATATTTGTTATGATTTATTTATGATTAACAATTGTTAATAAAATTACAGATTTCGGAAAATGGAATATTGATTTGCCCACATCGGCAGAGCGAAAGATAATGAGATTCAGAGATAGGTAGAAGAGAACAATCGAACAACTAGCAAAGCATACCTTTCTCGGCCTTTTGGCTAAGATCAAGTGTAGTATCTGTTCTTATCAGTTTAATATCTGATACGCAGGACATTGTCCTGCATGATATTAAATTAATTTTTGAGGGGGGTGCTCAATCCAGTAGCTTGCTACTGAGAGCCCTGAGTGTCGCCCTTGCGTTGCACTACTGCACGGGCTGGCGCACCCTTGCCAATTTATATTTCAAAATTCATCAGTGAAGGAAATAACTATGCATGATCAGACATTGATTCATTTTGACTGTGAATCCTGAGAACGACCATAAATCCTTAGAGCTGTTAGCACACTAATGTTGTACATTTGTTACTCACTTTGTACATTTTGATTTTACATTTAGTACATAAACAGTCTGGTTTTTCCTTAAATTTGTAGGAATGCTGAGAGCTGTTATAGCTGATCAGGTGAATCATTGAGTAGTACTGCAATTTCCATATCAGGATCAAGTTCACAAATGCCATGTGCATGTTTGCCCCATTTGAATTAAGTACTTTGAAGTTTCTGCTATTAGACTCTATGCATGAAATGAACCTGTAGAAAATAGTACGAAGTGTTTTTGAGGTCAAAAACGTGATGAAACAACGAGAACTGGGATTCAAAGACCAAGTCAGTAAACATTATTCATTCCCTTTTCCATCTTCGTCACAATGTTTAACATTCAAACAGCTAATTTCCACACCTCCTTACAAGAGTGTAGGGATGATTTTAAGATTTTCTGGTAGTGATTTCTTCAGCGTCTTGTATCTTTCAGTTGCCTTGGCATAATCATTAACATTTTTTATTTGAATGGGTGGGAAAACATGCTACATGCCATTAACATCAGCAGAAAATAAAAGGGTAGCCAAAGAAAAATATATGCCGGATGAAATCAAGCAGCAGAACATTAAGCAAAATACAATTCCATGAAAGGGAGAGCTAAGAGGAGAAGACAGTCCCACATTGCCCAAGAAAACCAAAACCTAAATTGGTACGTGCGAATATAATACGCAGAAAGCTTTTACTCTTATTCAAGGAGCCGCGTGGTGAGCGCAGCGCGAACTATTCTTTCGCCTTTTACTAAAGAATACCGTGTGCTCGCCACTTTTTAGCGGCATACTCTAATTTTTGGAGAAGTTTGGACTCTCTGAGTACAGCTCCCTACCAATTTAGTTCAATCATATTAACAAGGATCCGAATGCTTAGACTGGATCTGATCTGAATTCTCTATTTCTGCAAATTAATGGAATATTCCATCGTTTGTTTGGAGTCGGGTGTTAAAATTCTACTTTCCTGCTGCACTAAAGTGCTTGTTTGGAGTCGGGTGTTAATATTTATTTGCTTTCCTGCACCAAAACGAGACTTCTGTGTACTGATATGAATCTGGATTACCAACACCGCGCACCTTACTCTGAAACTGGAGATTCATACTTTGCTTACATGCACTGTCTATGCAGAGAGCATCAGATAACTGTTATCCTAAATCTGGTAATCAAATCAACTGCAATCTTAGAAACTCAATTTCCTGCGGTGATCTAAACATTCAAGGCCGATGTTAGTTTCGATGTGTATAGAACTAATCAATTTTTAATTTATAATGAAAGGTTTGAAAAAAAGGTTTTTCTCATTGAATGAATGTAAATAAGTAGAAACCAAGCCTGTTTTTGTTATAGAACAGCTGAATCCACCTTTAGATATAGTGATGTGTATTTCTGTTCTTAATCATGATTGGCAATTACATATTGGCAATGAAACTCAAGATCCCAACACTGTTATTCTCTTTCTTGCTGGTGTTCAAGTAAACAAAATCAACATATTTAGGAATCATATTGGAATAATATTGTCCCATATCGATGGAGCAATAGAAGTGAAAATGCAGGCGAGCTATAAAAGCACAATCGGTACATATTGTAAAGCATACCTTTCTCGGCCTTTTGGCTAAGATCAAGTGTAGTATCTGTTCTTATCAGTTTAATATCTGATACGTGGAACATAGTTCCACATGATATTAAATTAATTTATAGAAGGAAGGATTCACCACAGTAGCTTGCTATTGGAACCCTGAGTGTCGCCCATGCGTTGCACTATTGCACGGGTTGGCGCACCCCCTACCAAATCTAGTTCCAAATTACTCAAATGGTGTTATGGGAATTCAGAGCTTCAGAGGAAGATTGGACCTTGAGTCTAGTGAATGGTTCTGTAAATCTTCAGAGCGAATGCTAACTAGTAACAATAAGTGACAATGGTGTCTGTGCTTGTCTAATTTGTCTAATGAATCCCTAGCTTTGTGTTAATCTATCACAATTGTCCTTGAACTCTTCCCACCAGAGAAGTTGTTTCTTAACTTCTGTACTTGAGGTACTCAATAACACAACCTGAGATTCTTCTACAACTACTTGCGTAGTTTCTTGCAATTTAACCTGCTAAGCTTTTTGGTTGCAGTATGATTTATAACTTTACTGAAGTTCACTGATAATTCGAATTTTTTTTTCTCAATATCAGTTAATCTCTACCCCCTATTATTAAGAATAGAATTTTCATGAATAAGACAGAGAAACAAAAGGAAAACTAAAGAAGACAAAACATGTTAAACTTAGCCCAGAAGAAGCATTAGAGCACCCATCACTGTTACGGTTGAGGAAAAGGTTTTTCTCATGATATGAATGCTAAATTAGTAGAAACCAAGACTACTATTCTCTTCCTTGCCGGGGGTTGAAGTAAACAAAAGTAGAGTGTTGTGCAGAACTCTGAATCTGAATCATGAAATTCAAACAATCTCTTCTCATTATCAATTTATTAAGATATCACATTGAAATAATTTTGTCCCATATCGACTGAGCAATAGAAGTGAAGATGCAGAGAAGAGCCATAAAAGCACAATTGAAACATTATACAAAGCATACCTTTCTCGGCCTTTTGGCTAAGATCAAGTGTAGTATCTGTTCTTATCAGTTTAATATCTGATACGCAGGACATTGTCCTGCATGATATTAAATTAATTTTTTGAGGGGAGGGTTCAGTCCCAGTAGCTTGCTACTGTGAGCCCTGAGTGTCGCCCATGCGTTGCACTACTGCAAGGGCTGGCGCACCCCTACCAAATCTAGTCAGAGATTATAGATCTGTTGAGGGAATGCAGGAAAGAGATATATGAACCAGTAATAATGGTAAGTATAGAATGAACGCAGGACATAGATCCTAAGAGTGAACGCAGGACATGCATATATTAACTAGTAACAATGGCAAGTATAGAATGAATGTAGGACATAGATACATTAACTAGTAACATAAGTGTTTGTGTTTGTGCTATGGGTGTCCAATGAATACAACGAAGTATTGGCAACTTTAAAATGTAGGGACACATTATTCACTGTACCCATAATTTCTTTTGTAGGGCTGGGGCATGCTGTAATTCAAGACTAGTTCAAGTGAATAAACTAATATTTTGGCTGGGACATGCAGTTCAAATGTAAGTCTAAAGAATACCATGCTATCGTGCCCTCCTCTTCTCTCCTATGATAATTTTTTTTTGGGCCGTCAACTATTATTGATTATTCATTCTTGAAATAAACCCGCCTCCCCAAAAAGTTAACCTGATAAATGCAATAATGAATGGTAAATTATATTGCATTTGGACTGTTACTTTGGACAAAAATTGAACCAAAATTTAGTTATTAGATTCCCAAGTGATTCTGTGATAATTAATTAGGACTCTTAAAAGGGAAAAAAGAAAATCTGTAATATCATCCAAAATTTTAAGCTTTAATTAGTAATTAGATTGACTGTAAGTAGTAAGTAATAAGCCATGTTTGCAACACCATTTCTGGTTTTAATACCATCCCTACATTTCTCATTAATGTAAAATAGAATTTCACAGCTTCAGTTTCTTTTTATGGCCCTCAAAACCTACCCTCTATTCTTTAATATTACACCATGAAAACGTTTTCAAACATTTATTTTAATTTTGTATGTTACCTTTCCTTTGCTTTTAAACCAGACCCTCATTCTCCTAGTGTTGGATAACCCAGAAACAAAAATGCCTAAGCAGCTTCAGAAATCTCTCCAGGATTGCCTATCCAAGATCAAAAAACACAACCCAAATGATCATCAATCTTCATTTCAACCCACTAAAAATTGGATTCTCTCCGGCTGCAAGCACCCCAAAACCCTTTCGTTTGCATTTGATAGTACCCACAGCATCCACAACCCTGGCAGCGACGACAACAACAATAACCGTTGTGCTGCCGCAACACTTTCAGACATTGATCGTTTCTTGTATGAGAATTTCAAGTCCCTTTTTATTAAAGAAGATCGTGAAGATTATTATTCAAAGAAAGGATCAGAAGATCATCATCATCCTGAAGCTAACAATAACTACAGTCCAAGAGGTATATTATTTGGTTCACCTAGGTTTCTTGAACCGCCGTCGGACCTTTGTGGGTCCCACAGGTTTTTCGTGGCGCCGGCGTTGTCAGGCTCTCTCATGGAGGAGGCCCGGAACAGTCTGATGGTCAGGTCCGACGTCGGCTCAGGCTCAAGTTCAACTACAACTCTAAAAGATCAGTCTTCCACAGTTTCTAACGATTCCAAGGATGTCAACCTTCCTGAAGATTGCATCGCGGTCTTGACGTATACGCCAAACCCCTACGACGATTTCCGACGTTCCATGCAAGAAATGGTGGGAGCAAGAATTCAACAAAATGAGAAAGTTGATTGGGATTTCCTGGAAGAGCTTCTGTTCTGTTACTTGAATTTGAACGTGAAGAAATCATACAAGTTCATATTAAGCGCGTTCGTAGATTTGGTCATCGTTTTGCGGGAAAATTCGTATAAGATTCCAGCAAGATCACGGCATTTTCGAATTTCTAAGCGAGGGAGAAGAAAATTGAGAAATGTGTAATGTAACGTAAGATTGTGGCAATAGGGTGAGCATTAAAGAAAATATATAAAGGGTGATACCAAGAAAACTTGGGGTTAAATAAACTAGTAGTTTTACTCGGCCCGAATTTGGATACATCAAATTTAATGTTGGATTAAAAAATAAATATAATTAATTTTAAATTTAAAAATTTTATTTTAAACTAAATATTAAAATTTATATCAATCACCCTATTTATCACTACTATTTTTTATTCTTAACTCAGCCTTCACTTGCAAGATAGATATTATGATTACTTTGTATTATTATTATTATTATAAATGGGAGTTATTTCAAGGAGGGGACATTTTTTATGAATGAATTATTGTAATTTTGGTGAGATTTGGCACAATTACATTGGGCTTGTCTGTTGCATGTTTCCCCGGGTGTTTTACTATTACAATTGCATGCATATTCTCATTTGATTTAGGGGTTATGGAGGTCCCCAAATTGCCTGCAAATCAAAATTTATTTACATGATTGAAAAGAGGAGGTTCCCAGGCATTAAAAGGAAAAATTCTAAAACACTTGACAAGATTCTCAAGTACTTCAAGCCTCATCATATACACAAAATTGAAATTTTTGAGCCTATTTGTACTGCTTTGCAAATCTCTTATGTTAAATTAAGAAGACAATTTTGGCAGAGTAAAATCTCATTGGAAGTGTCTGGTAGTAGTGTGTGTATTGTAATTGATAATGTAATAGCTCTTCATTCATGACTTTTCATAACAGAAAATATTCAACATGCATATTTTTATCTACGGAATGCTCAAACATTTGTTACAAGGTACTGTTCATACGAAGAATGGTACTTTGCAGGGACATGATCCTTGAATCCGTAAATGATGACAACAGAATATGGGTGAGATGCAGGTACAAGATCAAAACTTTAAGCTAAAGACATCCAGTCTAGGTCTAAATTTTAAGGTAAAGTCGTGGAACTTAATACCTTTTAAGAAGATGAAGCCACTCAGGTCCAGAGAACAATATTGCAATTGATTGTAGAAGATGACTAATTTTCATTGCCTTGGACTTCCTTGCTTTCATCAATCCGACAAATTCTTTATATTCTTAATGGCACTGAGTTTTTCTTGAACCTGTAATGCATCAATTTTGGAAATCAGAGCTAGTACTTTTGATATGAAATAATGGTTATCAGTTTCCATTTACATAGTTGTCATATAAAACCAAACTACATTTCACTGCAACTGAATTACTCAAAGTGTAATACATTTGATTCTGATAAAAAGTAATTACCTGAATCAGAAATGCAGACCCTTTTGTTTCCTCAACACTAGAAGGCAGAGCAACAGAGTGAACACTTTCGCTTTTTTGACTCTGTATCTCGGCGTCTCTCCTTTAGTTTGTACCATCAACTTTACTTGCTGTTGAACCTTGAGCAAATATCCTGCTTCTATTATCAGAAATCCATGATTTTTCATGCTTCATCAAACCGGTAATGAGGAAAGGGTTGTCTGATTGTGACCTTTCAGCATCTGATGCATGGCAGAAGCATTTTTAACACATGGCATTACATCAGGCTCAGGACTCAATAGTTTAAGCTTCTTAGTAGAACAAGGTGCTACCAGTTCCTCTTTCCTTGGTTGATCCAATGAAGAATTACCAATTAAATCAATGACTTCATGATTTTGATACTGTATACTTTTCCTCCCATAGAGTAATAATTTTTTCTCATTTTGTAAAAGATCACTTGAACCTTTCAATTTGGAACCCAAAAAGGAAAAACACTGAAGAAGGAACCTCTTCCAGGTAAATTTTATGCCAAGGTTGCCCTAACAAAGCGGTTGGTCTAACAAAGCAGTTTGCTAGACCCAGACATTTGTGCTTGGTATAAAAATATCTGGTACTTATTTGATTATATATCTAAATAAATTTCTTAAAAAATAAAAATACAAACATCGAGGGCCTTAATGAAAATATAATTTTACACGTCAGCACGCATGTGCCAAAGAATTCGTCCCAGATAAACTTACTCTAAGCCCAATAAAAGTCCGGCCCATTAGCCCACAAAAAAATTCAGCAACCCGCACCTTCTTCCTACGTTCTCGTAGATCTTTCTGGAAGCAATTGTCTCCAGACTTCTCCAGGACCATTTGTTTGGACCTCAGTCAAAAATAAATAAAATAAAAATAATTATTTTAATTTAAATTAACGGAAACTCGAAATTTTCACAGTAACCCTTAGGCCTTTGAACGGTCTGTCTCTAATAAAAAGCCTTGTCTCCCCTCATAACTCAGCGTCGTTTCGGTTTTTGCTATTTCGTTTTCGTTTTCGCTTCCTCGCAACATCGAAAGGAATTCCTCGGAAATTTCCAGAACTGCAAACGTCCTCTTCGCTCTCTCTCTCGCTTCTTTAAGGTACGATCGCTAAACATAGCTTCGCTTAGAACTGCGAACTGCAGGATTTGAAGTCGCTTTTTCTCTATCTAGATTGTGTAGATCTGTGACTCTTTGTTTCTAGATTCAAGCTTGTACGTGATGATTCTACCTATTGTTTATGGATAATACGTTTTGTTTATTAGATTTAGTTTCTTTTGTAATTTTTGGATTTTATTGTCGCTTTCTTTGTATAGATTCAGTTGTATTCGTTCGTTTTTTTCTGTTTGTTGTTTACTTTGTTTATGCTGTGTTACCTAGATTTAATTTTGGATAATCGATTTTTTGTTGTTATTATTGTTGAATTTTTTTGGTTGTATTATATTTGAACGGTGATTTAACAGTTTATGACTGTAGACTCGTTTAGTTCAGGCACATTACTTATTTTTGTATATTACATGCTTAGATGAGTGCATGCAATGCGATTTGTAATAATCAGCTCCAGAAATAAGCTATTTTATTGGAGGTTCGGATTATATGGGTTTTATTATTGGAGCTTATTTAATTAATTGGTTCAATTAATTGATGTGTGCGTTGGATTTGATTTTGATTGTCCGTTGTTTTCTTGTTTTCTTTCTTTTTTTTATTATTATTACTTTTTTTTTGGGAGGGGTGGGCGGTGGGTCTCAGTTCAGAGTTTGATAAATCTAGAAATCAGTTTGATTTGTGTAAATTTGCATGCTTGCATTTTCTTTCTGTTGTTGTAAATTAATTTGGTTTTGTAGTCAGTTGTCCTTTTAGCCTAGTTTATTGTTGTCTAATTCAGTGCTGTTTACTTTTTTAGGAGCTGATAATTTAATATATTTGTTAATTATTGGCAAAGATGAGCGTGGTTGGTTTTGATTTGGGCAATGAGAGCAGCATTGTTGCTGTTGCGAGGCAAAGGGGTATTGATGTTGTGCTTAATGATGAATCAAAGCGTGAGACTCCATCAATTGTTTGCTTTGGGGACAAGCAGCGGTTCATTGGAACTGCAGGGGCTGCATCATCTACAATGAATCCCAAAAATTCAATCTCTCAGGTGAAACGGCTAATTGGGCGTCAATTCTCTGATCCTGAATTGCAAAGGGATCTGAAAACGTTGCCTTTCACTGTGACTGAAGGTCCTGATGGATACCCTTTAATTCACGCGCGATATTTGGGTGAAACAAAAGTTTTTACTCCAACCCAAGTTATGGGAATGCTGCTGTCTGATTTAAAAAGCATAGCTGAGAAGAATTTGAATGCAGCAGTGGTTGACTGTTGCATTGGGATTCCTGTTCATTTCACTGATCTACAAAGAAGAGCTGTTTTAGATGCAGCCACAATTGCAGGCTTGCATCCTCTTCGCTTGATTCATGAAACCACAGCCACAGCATTGGCTTATGGTATCTATAAGACAGATTTACCTGAAAATGACCAATTGAATGTTGCTTTTGTTGACATTGGTCATTCAAATTTGCAAGTTTGCATAGCAGGTTTCAAGAAGGGTCAAGTTAAGATATTGGGTCATTCCTTTGATCGATCTTTGGGTGGTAGAGATTTTGATGAAGTTCTATTCCAGCATTTTGCAGCCAAGTTCAAGGAAGAGTACAAGATTGATGTTTTGCAAAATGCAAGGGCTTGCGTTAGGTTAAGGGTTGCCTGTGAGAAACTGAAGAAGGTTCTTAGTGCCAATCCAGAGGCACCTCTTAATATTGAATGCTTAATGGATGAGAAGGATGTGAGAAGTTTCATTAAGAGGGAAGAGTTTGAAAAGCTTAGTGCTCCAATCCTGGAACGTGTAAAGAGGCCTTTGGAGAAAGTTCTGGCAGAAACAGGGCTTTCGGTTGAGAATGTTCACATGGTTGAAGTTATTGGTTCTTCATCTCGTGTACCTGCAGTAGTGAAGATTCTTACAGAATTCTTCGGAAAAGAGCCCAGGCGTTCAATGAATGCAAGTGAGTGTGTGGCAAGGGGATGTGCTTTACAATGTGCAATTCTTAGCCCTACGTTTAAAGTGCGAGAATTTCAGGTGAAAATTTGTCTCTAAATCAGAACATCCTTTCTGTCTTTTGTTGCGCCGTAAGCCTTCTGAGTGTGCTTTTGCAACACTTATTTTTATGTGGAGATGTGGTTGTAACCATAGTTGATTTTGCATTGAAGTGTTCAGTAACGGTTTTTTTGTTTTTTTGGTTCCTTTAATTTGTGAAGGTTAATGAGAGCTTCCCATTCTCCATTGCTTTGTCATGGAAAGGATCTGCTCCAGAAGCGCAAAATGAAACAGCTGACAATCAACAAAGCACTATTGTTTTCCCTAAGGGAAATCCCATACCCAGTATTAAGGCTCTGACTTTCTACAGGTCAGGCACATTCACTGTTGATGTGCAATATGCTGATGTTAGTGAATTGCAGGCACCTGCTAAGATCAGTACTTATACGGTCAGTAATCAACCATGGTAGTGTTTGGTTGCTTGGTTTCAATGTACTGTACTTTCAATTTTTTTTCCTTTGCATTAACAATTTGTAAAATTTTGTTGTGCAGATAGGTCCTTTCCAGTCTGCAAAGAGTGAACGAGCAAAAGTGAAGGTTAAAGTTCGTCTGAATTTGCATGGGATTGTGTCTATTGAATCAGCAACAGTAAGTTTTTGGAAACATTCTGAATTGACGACATGTGTTTGACTTTTTACTTGGAAGTCTTTATTAATAGGTACTTTGACATCTGTTTTTAGCTCTTAGAGGAAGAAGAAGTTGAAGTTCCAGTCACAAAGGAGCCAGAAAAGGAACCTGCTAAGATGGAAACTGATGAGGCTCCAAGTGATGCCGCTCCCCCTAGTTCCAATGAGACTGATGTAAATATGGAGGATGCTAAGGGTACTGCTGATGCCCTGGGTGCCGAAAATGGTGTTCCTGAGTCAGGTGACAAACCTGTCCAAATGGAAACTGAAAAGGTAAGTGTTTGCTGCATTGAATGAGTATATATTGAGAAGAGTCCTTTTGGATCTTTCTTTCTGTTTGCACTGATGAATTATATTTGATCAGTGTTGTTTACTTCTTTTTTGTTACTGAATGTGATTTTTAATCATGTTGTGTTGCATGTGTGCATGTGAAATTGGAAAATCAAAGTATCAGGTTGTTGTATCTGTAGGATGTATTTGGAATCTGATATCTAGATGTGAGATATAGGATTCATTTGTTGACTGGCTGCCAGTTATTGGGCTGTGAAAAGGAGGGTAACTAATTCTACAAATGTCATCAGATTCTTAGCTTCTGTAATTTGATATGAGATCTCTGCATGTGGACTTTATGTCTCTCTATCTTGCAAATATGAAGACCCATCTGTTCTAGTTACGCTACCTGCCAGGGCCCACATTTGATGGATGTGTGTATGAATTTATTCTACTTTATGGACTGTGTGCTGATACAACATAAGATGGCACACTGGCTTGTAATTTTGTTTTCATTTAGAAGATTTAGTTCTTGGTTGGCAATGTTAGGGAATTTCCCCTTGTGTGCAGGTTCCCAAGAAAAAGGTGAAAAAAACAAATATTCCTGTTTCAGAGTTGGTTTATGGTGGAATGGTGCCGGTAGATGTGCAAAAGGCTGTGGAGAAGGAGTTTGAAATGGCATTGCAAGATAGAGTCATGGAGGAAACTAAAGACAAAAAAAATGCTGTCGAAGCCTATGTATATGACATGAGAAATAAGGTAAAATTATGTTCGATTATATGCTACTAAGAAACTCTGGCTTTTATAATACTTTGAATTAGTATTTTTTTGTCTATGCAGTTGTGCGACAAATATCAGGAGTTCGTTATTGACTCTGATAGGGAGCAGTTCACTGCCAGACTTCAGGAAGTGGAAGATTGGTTGTACGAGGATGGTGAGGATGAAACCAAAGGTGTTTACATAGCCAAACTTGAGGAGCTCAAAAAGGTAATGTTCTATTTAATTGTTGTGTACTTTGTTCTTTTTCTGGTTTTCTGCAAAAGTGGGTGGCATATGAGCTATGTGTTTAACTTGATTTGGGAATATCCAGCAAGGTGATCCCATTGAAGAGCGTTACAGGGAATTTACTGAAAGGAGCTCTGTGATTGATCAACTTGCTTATTGCATCAACAGCTACCGTGACGCAGCTATGTCAAATGATCCTAAATTCGATCACATTGACTTGGCTGAAAAACAGAAGGTAATGGCCTGTCTCTGTTGCCTTCGTCTTTTCTTTTACTTTCTTTTGGTCTATTTTAATGTTGAAATATTCTCTCTTTGAAATATTGTAATATTGTGTAGGTTCTGAATGAGTGTGTTGAGGCGGAAGCCTGGCTGAGAGAGAAAAAGCAGCAGCAGGATGCTCTTCCCAAATATGCTGCTCCTGTTCTTTTGTTAGCTGATGTGAGAAGGAAGGCTGAAGCTGTTGACAGGTAACATTTCATGTTTTTATTCTATCCGTGTAAGTAAGGAAACTGCGATTGTGATCCGTGGATGTCACATTTTGTTTCTGCTGTGTTTATTTAATAATTGTACTGAAAAGTGAAAAATTTTGCTTGCAGGTTTTGCAGGCCGATAATGACAAAACCAAAGCCAGCGCCAGCCAAACCAGCAACCCCAGAGAAACCTGCGACCCCACCTCCCCAGGGAAGTGAATCCCAATCTCATACTGGGGATGGTAACGCCAGCCCAAATGAAAATGCAGCTCCAAATGCAGCCGGCGAAGCACCAGCAGCTTCTGGAGAACCTATGGAGACCGAGAAGTCTGAGACGGCTGCATAAATTCAGAGTGGGGTTTCCTATGTACAAGTACTACATTTTCATGAGCCTGAAACGGAGCCAACTCTTCGGTGGGTCGACTGTAGGGAGGCTGGGGGGTTTGTTCACCCTCTTAAATCCAACCTGTAATGCCTTTTCTGTTGGTTTGGTCTGCCAAATTTGATTGTCAATGAGTTGAGTCTCTAGATTTTATTTTTTATAGATGGGTCTTTTGAAAGAAAAAAATTTGAACTGCCAAGGATTTTCTCACGCAAATCCTTCTCTTGATGGAACATTAGACGTGGTTTTAAATATTGTTTCCCTTCTTAACCATGGTAAGGATGTGCGTCGGTCCACTAATTTATTTCTTGTCTGGATTTTGTCAATTATAAGCTTGGAGCTTGTCTCAATTTTTTCTGTGCTTTTCAAATCAGCCCTCTCCCTCCCCGTCTTGCTGATTACTTATTTTTTATTTCTGCTGATCAAGTAGCAAATTTTTATGCTCTTTTTAACGAAAATAGCTCAACGCGTAGACTTATTACCAAATGGTAAGTTAATGAACAGTCTTTTTTTGGTGAAATGATCATTTCAATTAGTCAAAAACTCTCTGAACTTATTTGTGTTACCTGTTGACACCAAAAAGACTTGTATGCGTATTGATGAAAGATGGACTGATGGTTGCAGTGAAATTTAAAAATCTGGATTGTTTTTTATTATATTTATTTATTTTAATTTAATATTAATATTTTAAATTTTTATTTTAAATATTATTTATTATTTTTATTATATATTTATAAATTTTTATTTATATTTTAAATATTATTTATTATTTATTTTATATATTTATAAATTTTATAAAAATTATTATAAATTATAAAATTAAAAAAA
>CP135548.1:5128776-5146298 GCA_032402905.1 Khaya senegalensis | reverse complement strand
GCAAGCAATGGGTAGTTGCTGGAGCTGATGACATGTTTATTCGTGTATACAACTACAATACAATGGACAAAGTTAAAGTATTTGAGGCACATACTGATTACATTAGATGTGTCGCAGTCCATCCTACCCTGCCATATGTACTGTCATCATCTGATGATATGCTCATAAAGCTTTGGGACTGGGAGAAGGGTTGGATGTGTACTCAGATATTTGAGGGACATTCACATTATGTTATGCAAGTGACATTTAATCCAAAAGACACCAATACTTTTGCCAGTGCATCACTTGATCGCACCATAAAGGTACATCAAGGACTTTCTTTCTGATAACTTGTTGATGCAGTTCCTGATTCATCGGCTGTGATGCTAATTTCTTCACTGCTTATGTGTTCACAACAGATTTGGAACCTTGGTTCTCCTGACCCAAATTTCACACTGGATGCTCATCAGAAAGGAGTAAATTGTGTTGATTACTTTACTGGTGGTGATAAACCATATCTGATCACTGGTTCAGATGATCACACTGCTAAGGTCTGACTCCATATTTTGCTTTCGTTTTGCCATGTGTTGATTGTTATAGTTTTGGAGTCATTAATTAATATGTTTTCAAAAAGCAGGTGTGGGACTATCAAACAAAAAGTTGTGTCCAGACGCTTGAAGGTCATACTCACAATGTCTCTGCAGTCTGCTTTCATCCTGAGCTTCCTATTATTATCACAGGGTCTGAAGATGGAACAGTTCGTATTTGGCATGCAACCACTTACAGGTAACCTTTGAGCTGTTATAGTCTTACTTTCAAGGTTTGTAATTATGGACTTTGTTTGATCCTTTCATTTTTTTTTTTGTGGGTTTGTTTTTTGTCGCACAATTGGGATTTGAATATCTGAATTATCCAAGCTTTGATTGCTTGTAATCTACTGATTACTTATTTTTTTTTGTCCTTATATTTGTATATATTTTTTGTGAAGTGAAAGCATAATGTGACACTATATGACATGGTTATGGATGAAGGTTTTCTTTCTTCTTTCTTCTTTCTTCTTTCTTCTCACTCATGTTTTTATAGTATTTTCGATTGTCCTCTATTTTTTTTTCTTTTTTAATTCTCTTTTAATATTATTCGATTGTGATATCCTTTACATTTAACCATTCTGTTAATCCTTTAATCTGTTGGGTAATTGGTCAAAATGATGTGGAATTTGAAAATTTACAACTTTTAGAGGTTTGTGGTTCAATATGGAAACTTCTAAGTTTGAAATTCTTTTCTGTTGCATGTGTATTTTTTTCTCTTTTTCTTTTTCCTTTTCCTTTATGATCATCCATTTTTGTTTAAATGCACAGTTATTTACATTACTTATGAAATTTTATTTATTTCCTTTTTTTTTTCAATGTATTGTTGATTGCATAATTTATGAACTCTAGTTACGTCTGTTTGGGTCAATGGGGTTCTTCTAAGCCTATCTTAATTGATTTCATTGACTGGCAGGCTTGAGAACACATTGAATTACGGTCTTGAAAGAGTTTGGGCTGTCGGATACATGAAAGGTTCACGTAGGTGAGTGACTCATTATCTTTTCATAATAGAAATTATATGGCTACTTATAAGGTATTTTTGGGTTTACTGTTACTCTTCTCTTTTATTGTGCAGGATTGTGATTGGTTATGATGAAGGAACCATCATGGTGAAAATTGGTCGAGAAGAACCTGTTGCTAGCATGGATAATAGTGGAAAGATCATATGGGCTAAGCATAATGAAGTTCAAACAGTGAACATCAAGAGTGTGGGGGCAGATTATGAGGTTTGGGCTTAGACAGATTACTTCCTCTGTTGCGGGATATGATTCTACTTCGACTGTAAGTTAATTGGTTTTGCTTGTTTTTAGGTTACTGATGGAGAAAGATTGCCTTTGGCTGTTAAGGAGTTGGGAACCTGTGACCTTTACCCACAAGTGAGTTGGTTTTTTATGTCCTCACTTTAACTTCTCTGTGATGTTTTATGTCTTGAAATTTTCTGTTTTCTTAATGTTTTGTGCTTTCATTATGCCACCTTTACAGAATTAGGATGTAAATTTTTCGGAAGCATTTGCTTTATGTAGAATATAGTGTATTGTTACTAATTGAGGATTACTTTTCTCTAGAGCTTTAATCATTCATGAAGATGAAACATTCTGCATCATTATTATTAACCCACTTCATTGGATTGACAAGATATTGCTTATTATCCATTCCCAATGTATAAAAAATGGCTTTAGGACTCTTTCTTCTTGTATTTTCTTGTACAGCAATTTGTTATTTCCACTGTTGTGCTGTGGGATTCTTTTTTTTTTTTTTTTTTTTTATGTTTAAAAGTTACATTTCAATTGTTCCACATTTCCTATTTTTCTGCTTGTTTGAAATTTTTCTATTTAAATTTCCTTTTCCATGCATAACCATATTTTAGTAGTGACTAGCCTCAAAGAAGTTTCATGTGTAAGTTGGTTTTAGGTGTATAATTGCATGCTAATATGTTGAATATTTTATTGGATTAAGATAATTGTTTTTTAATGCTAAGAGAGAAAATGTATAGATAATGTGGAGTTATAAAGCGCCCCTAAAATATGATGGAACCCTATTTTGGGGAAAACCTATTCCAGACTAATTTATGGATTATAAACTCTTTCTGGCTTCCTTTTGTGTGATTTGTTTTATGATCCATGCATTCCTTTTGTTTTCCAGAGCTTAAAGCACAATCCCAATGGGAGGTTTGTTGTGGTCTGTGGAGACGGTGAGTATATTATATACACTGCTTTGGCATGGAGAAATAGGTCTTTTGGTTCGGCCCTGGAATTTGTTTGGTCATCTGATGGAGAATATGCTGTTAGAGAAAGCTCATCAAAGATTAAGATTTTCAGTAAAAATTTCCAGGTTTGTTACTCTCTTCTTTATTTTTTGTTTTTTATTACTAATTTTTTTTCAGTTGGATAATATAGTTTAGTCTTTCTTATGAACTAATAATTGTTAATAAACTGGAAGTTAATGATGTTTTTCCACTTCTGTTGAGGTGCTGAACTGGTATTTTCTATATCTTTTCTGTTTATTGTTGTGAAGAAACAAGAGTTTGCCAGAGTTTGGTTATTATGAGAGTCATCTCTTAGAAGAAAAACCTATAATGCTTAAATACTGCGATGAGCTTACTCATGACTGTGATAGTTGTTTATTTTATTTGATATCCTATTTGGATAACTTGATGGAGTTTAATGAAGGCACAATGCATTTCAGGAAAAAAGGAGTGTCCGACCAACCTTCTCAGCTGAGCGTATTTTTGGAGGCACTTTATTGGCTATGTGCTCAAATGATTTTATTTGCTTTTATGATTGGGCTGAATGCAGGTTGATTCGACGAATTGATGTCAATGTGAAAGTAAGTGTTGTATATTCCTGCAATGGACATACCTGTTTCTGCTTTTACCAGTTGCATTGCTTGCCATATGTACTAACTGTTGTTCTTTTCAAATATGTCAGAATCTTTATTGGGCTGATAGTGGTGATCTAGTGGCAATTGCAAGTGATACGTCATTCTACATTCTGAAGTACAATGTAAGGATTTATATTAAAACGATCTTTTATTGGGTTTGTAAATTTTCTATAGGGCACTCGGACCTTCTTACCGTTCTGATGTGTAGTCTGGTATCATTTATAATGTTGAATTCATTCTTTTTGCAGCGTGACATAGTTTCATCTTATTTGGATAGTGGAAGACCAGTGGATGAACAAGGTGTTGAAGATGCTTTTGAGCTTCTTCATGAAACCAATGAACGTGTCAGGACTGGCATATGGGTTGGGGATTGTTTCATTTACAACAACTCTGCTTGGAGGCTTAATTACTGTGTTGGTGGTGAGGTGTGATGGATTGTTCTGGCTTGGTTTGATAATGTTTCACACGAGCAGCTTTTGTTCATTTTTAGGAATATGGTTGTGGCATATTGCTAAATGATATTTTTGTTATAGGTAACCACGATGTTTCATTTGGACCGGCCTATGTACTTGTTGGGATACCTTGCTAGTCAAAGCCGGGTGTACCTAATTGACAAGGAGTTCAAGTGAGTAGGTTTTTTTGTTATCTGAAAATGCTAGATTATCATTCTTTTTGATTATTGAAGTTTTGTACTTTTTTGCCATGCAGTGTTATTGGATACACATTGCTTCTCAGCTTGATTGAGTACAAGACTCTTGTGATGCGTGGAGATTTTGAGAGGGCCAATGAAATTTTGCCTTCAATTCCTAAAGAGCATCATAACAGGTATATATAATCTTCACGGGTGCAACTTGACTGCAACCAGATGAAGGTTTTCGGTTGATTTTAAAAGAACGCTTTGAGTACGCTTTTGTGTTTGGCCATTGGGAAAATAACTGTATCTTTATCGGATAGGTCGATACCTATTTTAGTGCTGCACTTTTACCAAATTTGTTTTCATAAGAATAAAAAGAAAGGGAAAAATAAGAAGAAGATACTTTGCAGAAGTAGTAATATTTTATATCTGTAATATTCCAGCATTTTCTTTATTTTCCCTGTGTTTAGCTTTAACATTCCCAATAATGTATTCTTGTTTTAATTTAGTGATGGGCTAAGGATGAAATCATCTTTTAAGGTAGTAGTGCTGTTTTTTCTTGAAAAGCTTGTCAAATTAATACTGCTAGACCTTTTTGTTTTGATAAGCTTCTCAAAGCTGGGTTTTGACTCACACACATAATGTATGTGTGAAGTTTGATCAAACTTCGAAGTGAAATACCTGCACATTTTTTTGGATTATATGGCTTGCACTTTTAACCTGTAGATTGTTCTTGTATTTGAAATTATTTTCAAATTGTGTAATTTCTTGTAACTTTGGTTATGAAATGTGGCTGGTGGAAGTTACTTGTGTTTTGATGAATAATTTGCTTTCATCTTTAGCGTGGCTCGATTCCTGGAGTCAAGAGGTATGATAGAGGAAGCTCTAGAAGTGGCTACTGACCCTGATTATAGATTTGAGCTAGCCATACAGCTTGGTAGACTGGAGGTTGCACAGGTAAGTCCAGATGATACATAGGGGACTTGTAACTTGAAAGCTTGTTTACCTGAGCTGTTGAGCTCTTTATCAACTTTTAACCAGTGATTTGCACCTTGCAACAAACTTCCGCCTTGACACATTGTTCTTTTGTCCCTTCTCTTGCAGGAAATTGCTACAGAAGTGAAGAGTGAGTTGAAATGGAAGCAATTGGGAGAATTAGCTATGTCCACTGGAAAGGTGTTGTGTAATTTTTGCTGGACATTTTTACCTTTTGATAAATTTCTCTTGATTTCTAAATTGTCCTTTCTTGTTCACATATCTTGTCTGCTCTAAAGTTTTGAATTTTTTTTTAAGCACATAAGTTTTGAATTATTTGTTTAAATACCTTGCATCATTTTTAAACCCTTCTCTCATTGTGATTTGTGATGCTGCAGCTGGAAATGGCTGAGGAATGCATGAAACATGCGATGGATTTGAGTGGTTTATTGCTGCTCTACTCTTCTTTAGGAGATGCTGAAGGGATATCAAAACTTGCTTCTCTTGCTAAAGAGCAAGGAAAGAACAATGTTGCATACCTTTGTTTATTTATGTTGGGTAAATTGGAAGATTGCCTTCAGCTGTTGGTGGAAAGGTATTTTTATTTTTTGAATACTTGGATGGAGAGAACAGATTCATGAAATCTTAGTTGTAATTCATGAAATCATAGTTGTAGTTGATTTATTGAAGCCTTCTTTTGCAGCAATCGGATACCTGAGGCTGCTTTGATGGCAAGATCATATCTTCCAAGCAAGGTTTCAGAGATTGTTGCTATTTGGAGAAAGGACCTCCAAAAGGTTACTTGTTCACATGTTTCTTTTGCTTATTTCTACTTTGTGATGCAAAGTCTGATTTAGGAAGAAGCTGCCTAAATGTTACAATCCAAGAGGGAGACACATCCATCTAGTGTTAAGAAAATTGGCCACAATCTGTCATAGAAATTTCACACCATTTTGTTCATGGTACTCGTCCTAAATTTAAAAGTTAGATTGAAAACTTAACTGAGCATATGCTTCTGTTCCACTTCTTTTGCAATGTCCAGTCTTTTTAAACTTTCAAAAGTTACCTTATGCTGTTAATTCAGGTCTTGCCTTACTGTTAGACTGTTATTAGTTACTGTGGTTACCGGAATTCAACTCATGACGAGGTCATGTAACCAGGCATGCAGGGATGGAATACATTGGGTTAAAAACTTATACCCCGCTCCAAAAAAAATAATAACAAATAAAAAATGATCACCATATTTTCTTAATCTTTTGATGCATTTGTTAATACTGGCATATCAACTGCTAGTGTTTTATACTCTAATCTTATTAACTATTATACTTGTGAATTGATGATGATATCTCTGACAGGCTTTTGGAATGAAATAGTGGTTCTGTATAATCTTTTAGTCTAACATTTATGCCAACTACAGGTAAATCCAAAAGCTGCCGAATCTTTGGCCGATCCTGAAGAGTATCCTAATTTGTTTGATGATTGGCAAGTTGCTCTCTCACTTGAATCCAAATCTGCCGAGACGAGGTACTAATACCAGTTTTGTCTTTGTGTGCATGTGTATTATAGTTTGCTAGTGTGTGTTTATTTGATTTTTCTCTAGGCAAATGTATCTGACCTTATTTGTATGCAATTGCTTGATCAAATTAGTTTAAGTTTGAAAGAAATCAGTTGACATTCTTTTTTCCTTTTCATATTCCAGTTGGTGGTTTGTTGAAGTCTATGACATGCTAGATTTTTTACACACCAAGCTCTTAATTTGATGGTTTATAGTTTTGTTTGAGTGGTGCTTGGATATGCTTATATAGTTGCTTTCACAATTGGTTTCTAGGGGTGTGTATCCTCCTGCAGAGGACTACGTAAACCATGCAGACAAATCACACATTGCCCTTGTTGAGGCTTTCAGAAACATGCAAACCGAAGAAGAGGAAGCTCTTGTAAATGGGGATCTTGATCATGAGGAGGTATACTTTGCATAAATGTAACCCTGAACACTAAACTCCATTGCTGGATTTTATTTGGCTACTTGTGGAAATTAAGCCACAAGGGCACTTGTTCTCTTGTGTATTTTTGTGGTCTAATTTCTATTGATTTTTTATTTACCTTAAATTTAGTGTAAACTAATGTTATCTATTGTCAACAGGTTACTGAACAAAATGGGGAGCAGCTTGCAGAGGAAGAGAATGGAGAAGAAGGAAGCCAAGAGGAGCCTGTTGTTGTGGATGCTGATTCCACAGATGGTGCTGTACTCGTTAACGGTAACGAGGCTGATGAAGAGTGGGGTACGAATAATGAAGGAACCCTGTCAGCCTAAAAGCAACTGGTTGGGGCAGTGTGAAAATCCAAATTTTGTCTCTGGTGATTAATTGATTCTGAAGTGCCATCTCTCTAACTCCCATTTCACTAGTTTTTGCTATAACTACTACTGTTTTGCCTGTAATTTCACACTATTATTAGTACCGGCTCATCTCTATTAGGAAAAACCTAGGGCACCAGTTTTATTCCAGTTGTGATGGGCTTTTGCAAGTGATGAATTTCCACCTGACTGGTTGTCACATATGCACTACATTTAAGTTATCTGGTAATGTCGTGTCTCTTAGGATAATTTGCAAAACTCGCTGTTTTAGTTCTTTAGAATTTTTTTGCAATTAAGTAGTTACATCTCTGATATTCTTATGGGAGAACAGGATACATGTGGTATACACTTACAAGACTGTTAAAATCATGCTGTTGGATGATTTCTAAGTTCGGTGAACTTTGAATACTTTTATATACCTTGACTTTGAGACAACACTGTAAAATTATATTGGAAGAATTAATCTGTTCTTGACTTGTTTTTTCTTGTTTAAGTGTAGGCCTTAGTGGTCTATTCATATTGTATCTCCTTGATGTCTCACTTTTCTTATCATTTGCAATTGGGTTGTTTGTCATATTTGAATTCTTAACTCTTCCACCTTTCTGTTTTGGCAGTGCTTACACAACATCATCAGGATTCCTGAAGACAGATGGTTCCAGTTGTTTTAGTCCCTTGCTTAAGGTGAGGAATGTGCTTGCTTAATTTTGATAGATTTGAAAGGAAATGTTAGTGCAGGTTTGGATGAATTGGTTTGTAATGGAACATTAGTGAAGAATTTAAACAGGTAGCTTCATTCTGTGGGAAGTTCTGTTAAGTTCAACTCACCAGAGGACCAGACACAGCTTTTTCTAAAACTGCATTCTTTTGTACTATTCGTTTTGAGAACAGGTTGTGCATAGAACAAATCACCCCTATGTAGAATCCCAGCTTGGTTTTCATTTGTACAATTGGCAATTTGCCATATTTGTTGATTTTTAATTGGCAAAATTTTCCTCCTGCATAAACGAATTTTTCAAGCCAATTATTGTCATTTACATTGTGTGCACATTATTTATTTATTTATCTGAATTTTCAGCTACCGGGCTTCCTGCTGGTGGCTGGAGGAAGGTGATGGCAGAGCCGGATGTCTCTAATTCTAGTGGTGTGACTTTGTTGCTCGTTGAATTTTGTCATGGCATACAGTACACAGTTTTAGCATCAGTAACAATCTTAATCGCTTTCATAATTGTTGTTTTAACATATTCTTTGAGGCCTTTCTCACCTCTTTAATTTTCTAGTCCCTTTTGTGAATGTAGAAAAAGTTGAGTTAGAAACAATTACCCAATTCAAACCTTATTAGCTATTCCAATTAAAGACGGGCCTCCCCTTCTCTTTTCTGGTTTTGTTTTGGAATTTTTTTGGATGAGACTTGCATTGTAATATGCTTTTCAAAATTTCACACACACACACACACACACACACATATATTTTAGTCAGGTAGCTGTTGCATTTGTGTGTTCATAGTTGCACTGCGCATGGGAAGTAGTACTAAAGTTTAGTGACTTAATCAAGTTGAGATCCGCTTTCTGAATCTGTCCTGTTCTTTTCACTTGAAACGGATCCGTCTTGTGTAGGACGTGTCGCTATCAGATCAGAGAAAACAACCCGAAAATAAAGAAAATGATCAAGATGAAAAAAAAGAGAAGAGGTTCCAATACTTGCAAGTTATATTCGCATTGTCATAATTTGATCGACGCATTTCCTTAGACGGAACGATTCAGGCATTCAACACAGTATCCTTAAAAAAAAAATCAATACCAAACGAGATAAAATGTTTTGTATTTGTAGTAGATTCCAAACGTTACAAAATATTCTAGATTGCTGAAGATATAGATTCTTTATTCATACAAAGGCGTATTCTCTGTGAAAAGAATCTAGCGTGCCGCCAATAAAGTGGTGTACAGCTACATAATGGTAAAGTTGTGACAAGACAGCCGAGAGATTCAGCATAACCCCGGTTCGACCAGGAGAAACACGGACAGAAGAAGTACAGCAGGCTAATTAGGCTAATGTTTCTCGGTTGATCTACATTTAAAGATCATTCATGATAAAATTTCTATAAAATAAATATACAAATGAGGTGATGTACTCATTCCTCTCACTTAGGACACTTCCATTGAATTTAGTGTTTCAGGAAATATTATTTTCCATTACTTTAGATCCTTCAGGAATGGAAGCCGCATCAACATGGACTCGTCTTCATGTGCCGATTTAGTGTTTCAGGAAATATTATCTTTCATCACTTGAGATCCTTCAGGAACGGAAGCCGCATCAACATGGACTCGTCTTCATGTGCCGTTTGTTTGGGTCCGAAAAGGTTCAGGCCCAAGCTCATTACTGCTTTTATCAACAACACATGTCATAATTCACCAAAACTCCATTGAAATAACGTAGGTCAAAAAGGCTTTTATTCAAATCATTATTTGCATTTATTCCCCCTTTCCTTCGTTTCTCAATCAAATATTAAAAAAAAAAATTCAAAAAAATAAAATAAAGAACATAATAAAGTTGATAATAAAACCATTAAAAACCCCCTCATCGTTGGATCTGTATCTCTTTAGGGTTTTGCTTCTCCTACGTTCTCCTTCCAAGTAAGTCTCAATCCAATTTCAGCTTATTTCTCTACATTCTTCGTCTTTTCTGTTTAATTATTTCTTAGTCAGTTGTATTTTTGTTAATTTTTTTGTCATAATTTTCTTTCATTTTTTCTAGCTATGTGTCCTTTTTTATTTCCTGAACGATTTGTATATTTCATTGTAAGTCGTGTTTGTGTTACATGTAATCTTGTATATTTCAATCTTAATGACCCTGTTCATCAAATTTCTTAGGATATTTAAGATATAATTTACCAGTAATTTTTGTTTTTCATTTCTGTTACTTTGTTTCTGTTTTTTCAACTACTTACAAGAGACGCCATTGACGTTGTGCGTATATAATTACTCATAAATTCGTTGTAAAACATGTTTGGGACTCTTTTCTTTTACTTGAGCTTGTTCGATTCGGTTATTGGCTTTGCTGTAATTAATTTGCTCTTGTTTTTTTTTGGAGACGTGTTGTGTACTTCTATTGGCTCCACTCTTTTCAGTGCAAGATAACCACCTTCTGTTTGAAAGTGAGATTCTTATATAAAGTTGAGCTTCATTTTTCTGACTGCATCTTCTTATATTCCACTTGGATTATAATGTTATTTTTTACGAGTTGGCCACCTTTGTGTTATGGAATGATGTTTTCTGTAGCTTGTTTTACATTGAGTTAGTATAAGGCATTAGATATCGGAAAGGAAATGTAAATTTGAGAAGATGAAGACAGAGAATGTGGGAAAATGGCACTGTAAGGGTTTGTTTACTATTTCACCATTGTAATTTTCTTTCTTTTCTTATTGCATTTGTTTTAGGGTTTTGTTGGAATTGGACTCTTTGAGTTTAAATCTGATGGGTTGCTTGATAACATAGACAGGTGGGATCATCATGATGCTCTCTTATTCTGTACAATTGCAAAGTTTCGATAACTGTTAGTGATTTTAGTGATTGCCAGCTGGGAGACATATTTGGAAATACAACAGAAAGAAGAAGATTGTATTTTGTTGAATGGGACATTGATAAAACCTTCTCAGTTCAGATGGTGAAGGTTGATCACATGTAATTTTGAAATGTGTGGATTTGGTTTCATTGCTTGCTGTCATGATATTTGCTTTATGCTGTAGGTGCTGGATACCATTTATTGAACTAGAAGTTTCTTTTCGTTGTTATTGAACTAATACAAAATTTTTTGGGTATCAGTACTAAACTTCCATTGCTTGTCCTCAAGCATGATTTCACTTTTCAAATAAAGGCTTTTAATGTTTACATTTCATTCTTGTACATCCTTTTTTTCTTTTTTTTTTCCAGATTTAGTTATTTTTACAGCTTGACGTAAGTTTATTTTTACTTTTTGGTTTCTTGAACGCTAACCTACTAAAAGAGAGCAGGTTGAGCTAATTGATGGGTTGTTCTGGTTTCTTTTAGTTATCATTTCTAGAATTTAACATAATTGTCACTTTGAGAATTGGGTATAAGGGGTGCAGATGAGCTCTGAGCCTTGGCTCCTTTATAAAGTGTCAACAAATCCAAGGCTCTTTTCCTTTCCTAACAATTTTTGTTGATATGATAGAAGAGGTGTCTTACATGGATAATCATGGTCTTAGAGTTGACGGGTTATAAACTAGTTCTTGCTTAGTTCTTGTTTGCTTGAAGCAATTCTTTAGTGGTTAAGGTAATCGAGACTTAGATGTGAATGCATATTTTCTGGAGTTGTATGAGATCAGTGTTCTTTTTTCGCCTTATAGTACTTATTAGTGTGCTCATAGATTCACATGCCATGGAAACATTAGTAGGCGTAATGAAATTTCTTTTGTGAAAAGGCTGAGTTGTGAACCCTTTCAAGGGATTGTTGGACACCTTTGCTTTCTGGACAACTCTGTTTTGAAAAGGCTGATTTCATCTTATATTACTTAATAGTGTGTTCATAGATTCACATGATTTGTAGGCGTGGTAATGAAATTTCTGTTGTGAAAAGGCTGAGTTGTAAACCTCTTAAAGGGATTGTGGTACACCTTTGCTTTCTGGACAGCTCTGCAAATGCCCAATATTTACTTCTGTTGGGTTTTTGCAGCTATTAATGTTTTCTTGAGTTCAGCTTTTCCTTCATTTGGATTTTGTGGTAAATTTCAAGTGCATATCAGTGATGTTGCTTGGCTACTCTTTTTACCCCCCAAAACATCATTTATGATGATATGCAGATATTATAGTTCTAGCCTGTTTGTTGGCACAGAGTTCAGAGTTTTAGTTCATTGGCTTGATTCTTCAATGGGGGATGCAGAGAATGCCCTTCCTCCTTCAAAGAAGAGGGCTGCTGGACGGGAACTCTCCCGAGATAATCCTGGTCTTGATGATGAGGAGGATTCTTCTGAACAAGAGAGTGGAACTTTTAAGAGGGCTACCGAGGAAGTCCTTGCCACCAGAAGAATAGTCAAAGTTCGTCGCAATCAGACCACATCTACTCCCTCATCCAATCCTTTTGCAGGTATCCGCTTGGTCCCCTCGACTGAACCTCGTGTGACGGTCACTACAGCTACAACTGACCCGGAAGTTTCTAGCGAGAAGAAGGTTTCAGAAGATGCCAAAAATGATGCCAGTGAAGAAGCTAAAAAGGAGCAGGACGAGAATAGCAAGCAGTCTGAAAGCAAGATCGATGAGCCAGCAGCTGCGAGTATTGAACCTGAGAAGGGTGAAGATGAGAGTAGTAAGCACTCAGAAAACAAGAATGAGCCAGGTGTGACCAGTGAACATGAGAAGGGTGAATCTGAAGCTGCTGCAGACAAGGAGAGTAAGGAGGATAAGGATAATGTTGCTGCTGTTGATGAGCCAGCCAAATCAGAGGTAGAAAATGGAAAGACGGCTGGAGTAGATAAGACTGAGAATGAAAATGAGAAAGATACCAGTTGTGAAAATGTTGATTCAAGTCAATTGAGTTCATTTGGACAGCTTTCAAGTAGCCAAAATGCCTTCACTGGACTTGCTGGAACTGGGTTTTCCTCTTCAACATTTTCCTTTGGGTCAAAGGATGGGTCTGCATTAAGTTCTAACTCTGTTTCTGTTTTTGGACAGATAAATAATGGAAATTCTTCCCTCTTTAATGCACCTGTGGCTTCTGTTGTTTCAAAGAGTGAGGGAACTGGTTTCCCATCTATGCAGGAAGTTGTGGTTGAGACCGGAGAAGAGAATGAGAATGTGGTTTTCTTTGCTGATTCAGTGCTTTTTGAGTTTCTTGATGGAGCATGGAAGGAGCGTGGAAAGGGAGAACTTAAGGTGAATGTATCCACCACTGTGAAGGGAAGAGCTAGGCTTCTTATGAGGGCTAGGGGAAATTACAGGTTGATTTTGAATGCTAGTCTCTATCCAGACATGAAGCTCACAAATATGGACAAGAAAGGCATCACTTTTGCCTGCTTAAACAGTGCTGGTGAAGGAAAAGGTGGTCTTTCTACATTTGCATTGAAGTTCAAGGATCCTTCCATTGTGGAAGACTTTCGGGCAGCTGTTATGTCTCATAAAGGTAATACAACAATGGAGGTTTTGAAGACACCGGAAAATTCCCCTAAGGCGACAGATGATTGAAAGCTAATTTTTCACAGATCTGTACACTATTGTCTGGTTGCCCTTGGCGGCTATCTTTTTCTTCTTCTTCTTCTTCTTCTTCTTCTCTCTCTCTTACAATTTGGTTAATTCCTAAATCCTTATGTAGCAGAGTTGACAGAGTCCGGTCTTTTTTGTTGTTGTTTAAAGAAAGTCTAGTCTGCAGGAGAATTTTGCAACTTTTTGGGTAATCTGATGTTTAAACTGCATCATTTATGTCTACAAAGACATGGAATCAATGTTTCACAGTCCCAATAGTTGTCCTCCTGAGCTGGAATATGTGTTAGATGCTTAAATATTGTTTTTTCAGTCTTCCTAATTATTTAGATTTTTCCTTCCGATGCATCAAAAGGATGGATTATAATACGGTAATATCTCATCTTTGAAATTTGATCTAGTATTTGCTTGAGGTATTCACGGGCTGGTCTTAATTGTTTGCACCACATTGGAGACAAATTAGATTGCCTGTACTTCTCTGGTCAGATGCTGAATGTTTTTGTTCTAAGGTTTTCTATATTGATTTATTAATTGTTCGGTTCTTGCTTAACATATTGTTTTAGAATCGTGAATTCATGATGGTTTGTCTACAGAAATGAACAGGTTCAGAATTTGTTTCCGACAAATAATGGTATAAATAATGGTATAGTGCGAGATCTTTAAGCTCATATCAGGTCTAGTTGTTTCGGTTTTTATATATTCTGCCCTGGAATTGAAGCCGCTGTATATTGGAGTATATAAAGTTGCAGGATCTGAATTCCTGCCTCTGTTTGTAAATGGTCTTATTGCCTGGGAGTATATCTGCGCGTAGAAGGTAACATGTATGCATGAATTGTTTTGATGTTGTAGCTCTTGGAGTTTTCAATTTTCTATCTGGTCTTGTGATACAATAATTACTTGACTTAGCTGTAAGATGTGATCGCTGAATAATGAACCCAATGCTTCATTCAAACATGGAAAATCTGCAAGAAGTTTCATATTTTAAGTTATAAATTCACATGCTAAATCCTGAAGAACCGCGTATCCGTGACAAATTCCACACCCCTTTGCAAGCAGACAAAACTCCCACACCATTATGCATTTTCGAAGGCATTCTTTTCCAACTTGCCAGCATTATTTTGTCTCCACCTGGTTCACGGGCTTGGTAGCAACAAGCGACAACTTACAACAATTATAAAGAAAGAAAATGACCCTAAATTACTTCAATACCGTAATCATTCCAGCCATTGATTATTTTTCAACACAACTATTCATTACAATTCGTTAGAAAATAGTGTTGTAATAAAATAATAATCATAATAATAATAATAATAATAATAATAATAATTCATGGTTGTGGTAGTCCAATATCGAAGTATTTTAACAAGATATATGGTTAGGAATTAGGATGCTTAATATGCCAACCCCGTGACTCTTTTAATAATATGAAATGATTAGTGGAAAGCATCAAAGACAAATTGTACTCATTTTTGCAGATAATTAAACAATATTATTTCATTATTTTTTCCTATTCAGAATTAATTAACTGAGATAACTGGGTATGGGAAAGAGAGAAGTGTAACCAAAGATAAATCAGACTTCATTCATTAATTCAGGTAACAATCCGATAATAAACACAAAATAATTAAACATAATTGTTCTTGGTATTGGTAAGATGATGATGATCAATTCTTGTTGCAGGTCTTTGAGCAGGAATTCACACAGCCTTCCACTTTATCTCCAGCTGACAAACAAAGACAAACAAATCATCAGTTCCTGCAATAATCCTGTGATTAAGAATAGACAGAGAGAAAGAGAGATTAAAATTAATTACCAGGGTTTTCTTTGGTGCTAAGATTGGTGCACAAGGAGGTAGCACAGCCAAGCTTGCAGAAATATTGGGTGTCTTTCAGATTCAGGGAGTGTACGTTGGGTGGGGGGAAAATGCAGTCTTTTAAGCACTTTGCTGCGCATGAACCAAGAGTAGTCCCTGGTGTAAGGAAACATATAATGAAGCAAGCCTCGTAGCATTCCGTGAAAGCAGCTGTAGACTGTCCAACAAGAAGCCCCAGAACTAAACACACAATCAAAAGAGACTCAACTTTTCTCTTCTCCATTTTTTTTTTCCTTGTTTTATGCAAGAAGGAAAATATGACAAAGCTGAGTTGAATAGCTGCTGGCTAAGCTCCTAGATAGGTTTATATATAGGTGTTCTGGTGCCTCTTGGTGGGTTTCCGGAGTAATACTTTATAAGATAAATTTTCCATCAAGTGGTGATGGAAATAAGTGGATAGGGTAATGATGTTATGGTAGCCAGAGGAACTCACAAATAGGAAGTGAACTAGGCCATGATTGGAAGTGCTTTGGCATTGTTAAAATGGTGTTCAAGAAGTCAAAACCTAAGAATATGTGTGTTTTATATTTT
Source organism: Khaya senegalensis (assembly GCA_032402905.1). Lineage (NCBI taxonomy): Eukaryota > Viridiplantae > Streptophyta > Magnoliopsida > Sapindales > Meliaceae > Khaya > Khaya senegalensis. The sequence continues at coordinate 5,130,274 of CP135548.1, read as the reverse complement.
ACATTTTGGTGGGGCAACAGTTTTTCTTTTTTTAATTATAATCTTTGACTGAAAAAGCATATAAAGTGTTTGGACTATGAGAACTATAATTTGGGCAGTTGACATAGAAGATGAAAGCAGCCGACAATGCAGTCCACAAGCTTCTGCTTAGTTGATCAAGCCCATAGCATCATCCTGTTTTGTCCAGCCCACAGAACTTCAACAAGGCAAGATCCTGGGCACTCATGAAAGCAACAAATAAAATCAGTTGCAAACTGGAAATTGTACGCATAGCATACACAACTTGAGGTGTCAAAGTGATCAGGACAAAAGTAAGGGCTCGTCATGAGCTGGGCCTAATGCTCTTCCGGTAGGTTTTATAATATTTTATTGTTTTAATATTATTATTTTAAAAAAAAAACTCACGGGCGAGCTTCACATGGCCTATTAGAACTTGAGCCTACGGACCGTGACGGACTTAATTATATTTTGACGGATTGGGCCAACAGTACTATACACAACAACATGCAAAGCAACACAACACAAAAGCACACTTAGTAAGAAGCATTTCACTCATGTGATTATCTACAAAATATTTAATATATCTTACATTTAAATTTTCATCTCTTAAGTTAATTGTTTTAAATTTTTATTTTTATTTTAATTTTTTTATTATGTACTTTAAATTTTATATTATTTATTTTAAATTTTATATTAATTATTTTAAATTATTCGTTATATATTTAAAATTTTACGTTAAAAAATNTCGCACACAAGGAAGAAGCACAGCCGATATTGCAGAAGTACTAAGCATCGTTTGGAGAGTTGCACATTTTTAAGCAGTCATCAACACATTATTTGAAATTTTCGCTAGAACGAGGCTTACAATAAGTGGACCATTGATTGTAACAAGATGCTGTAGACTGCCCAACAAGAAGCCCCAGCATTAGAGAAACCATCAAAACGAATTGAACTGCGTTAATTTTCTCCATTTTGTATCTAATTTTCTATGCAAAAGAAGATGCTTCAAGCAAAGATGTAGGGCAATGCAAATAAAGTTTATGCTAAAGTTAGCCTCAAGGAAAATCCTGAGAATTTAAAAACGTTACTTTTATAATTAAAAAAAATAATCTGATTTTAATTTTCTAAATGTTAACACCTTGATATACCAGATTTCTTCCGCAGATATCCACATGGATTTATTTTAATTATATATTTCGTCATTTCTCACTTAATCTAACAGTGTATTATTAGCTCGAGTAACAAAATCTGATGTAGCCACAAATTGCTTCTCTGCCTCGTGCCTAGTCTTTCCTAAATGATCTGTTATTTGTTCAACCAGCCTAGAAACAGGCGAAGAAAAGAACTCAAGATATATCGATTCAATATATGATAATTTTAATTAGTGATTAATTACCATTCAAATTTCTAAGCCAAACCATAGTAAGTGGGTTAGAATGTTACGCGGTTATGAGGTTAGAATTTGATTCATACTTGTGTTAAAATCCATGATCCTTTA
>CP135548.1:5067138-5128276 GCA_032402905.1 Khaya senegalensis | reverse complement strand
GTCAAGCTTTCCACTTTTACACTTGGGGCTTTAGATTGTTTAGCTTTTATACGCATTTAAGATTGACAATACTGTTGAAAGATATCATTAACTCAATTAGTTCTTTTAAGCCGAAGTATATAATATATAGCGTCAACCAAAAAGAAAATTCATTAATCAGAGAGCCGACTCATAGAAATTTATTGGTAACTTATAATGAAGTAAACCACTCTCGTAATTTTGGGTAAACGAGTAATAGGGTGTTCAAAATATTTTTTTAACGTGTAAATACATGATTTAATTTCATGATTACATGATTTAATTCGGTATTTGTTAGGGTAATTTGGGACAGCCTCCACCTTTTGTTTATTCTCAGACATTACATGATTAAATTTAGTTTTTCCTCATGCGAACCCTTAAAATAAATTGATAATAATAATAATAATAATAATAATAATAATAATAATAATGTTATTAACATTCTGTTCATGTGAACTAAAAAAAAAATTCTTATTTTCGTTAATTCGGGCTCACTTAAGATAATTATATAAAATAAAAAAACCTTTTTCGACCAATATACACACACACAAAATAAAAGGAACGAGATTATATAGCAGTGTTTTGTGTCTCCTATGTATATGCAGTCACAAACGAAAGGAACCAGGCTCAAATTACACTAATACACACACACATATAGTTACATCAAAAACTCCTTAACTTTATACAATTTTTTACACTAATTTCTTAATAATTAAATATAATACATTATAACTAATCTAGTGGTATATAAATGATATAAAAAATTATGTAAAAAAATAAAGCCTTTTAATCCTAACCCTATAGTATATTTATATATATAATTAAATAATACTAACATTTTTAAATTTGCACTCTAAATTTTGATATATCTAAAATAATGTGGGTGGTATAATTTTGTTATAACTAAATTTAAAAATTATAAAATATATAACTCACTTAATAAATATTGCATTATTTAGAATCAAAAGGTCATAATGAAAATTTGATATGTGTAACATTACTAAAGGTAATATATATATATATATATATATTGAGAGTACAATTCAATGCTTATTTCTGAGGATTAGTTTATAAGCGTGACTATTTATGTCATTTAAATTCCCTAAAACTAATTTATCTTCATAATTATTAATAAAATTTAAGAAATAAAATTTAACTTTACACACCTTCAATATTTCTTATTTTATTTCTTGCTAATGCCATTCACCTTGTATAAATGAAAATTCCTCACTTTTAGTTTTTAACATTAGATGAAAACTCAATTTTTTTTTTTAAATTATTGATTCTATACAATCAGAAAATAAATAGAATTGTAGAGTTTACAGTGTCAAATACTATTTGTTAGGTTTGGATTTCAACTTGTTGATATTCTGATCTCTCACCATTAAGAACTACTCAAAACAATGAATTGAAAACACCTGTATCAAGAAGAAAAGTGTAGAAAGCAAAACAAGAAGAAAATGCATAATACCAGGGAAAATTATTCTCTTCCGTGTATTTCTTGTATTTTCTCTGTTCAGCTTACAAACTATCAATGTTATATATTTTCCAGCAACCAATCAAATTCAAGTCTTGATAACTAACTACAACTAATTATAACAATTGATTAACTAACAAGGTAAACTAACAACCACTAATCCATATCAGTATCACACTTTGTAGACCTTCATCATAAGCTTGAACTTCTTTGAGAATTTGAATCAACAATCCATAATTCTCTACCTTGATTCTCATTCTCATAGTTGTTAACATAAAGTAAAATAGATAGCACAAGACTTAAGTCATACTTCCTTATCAGTTATACTCAGCAGCTCTAGACAATGATCAAACTTCTTGGTTGGTACAACTTTAGTAAGCATATCTGTAGGATTCTCCGAAGTATGAACCTTCTTAATATGCACACCATCATTTACAACCACTTCCCTGATGTAATGGAGTCTTACATCTATATGTTTTGTTCTTTCATGGTGACTTTGATGCTTGGACAGTTGTATTGCACTCTGACTATCATAAAACACTTCAACACATTCTTGCTTTAACCTAAATTTAGTAATCATTCTTTTTAGCCAAATTGATTCCTTTATAGCTTCTGTCAAGGCCATATATTCTGCCTCTGTAGTTGATAAAGCTACCACATGTTGAAGAGCTAATTTCCAACTTACTGGACAATTATGCAAACTAAAGACATAACTAGATAATGATCTTCTATTGTCCAAATTTATAGCATAATCTGAATCTACAAAGCCCTTTATGATCCTTGCATTTTTAACTTGAATCCCATAGACAAGCTTACATTTTAGACTTCCTTTGATGTACCTTAGAATCCATTTTACATCTTCCTATTGAGATCTTCCAAGATTCCCCATAAATCTACTTACCATGCTAAGAGAATATGCTAAGTTAGGTCTGCAACAAACCATAGCATACATGATGCTTACATTCGCATATGGAACTTTTGATATTAAACTTCTTTCTTCTTCAGTGTTAGGACTCTGAGATATTGACAATGCAAAATGTTGTACCAAGGGTAACTTTACTGCCTTAGCTTCACTCATTTTGAATTTCTTCAATATTTTCGATAGATAACCTTCTTGAGACAATACCAACAACTTCTTTTGTCTATATCTTCTGATATCAATTCCAAGTATCCTCTTTGACTTCCTCATATCTTTCATTTCTAACTGAGCACTTAGTTGATCTTTTAATTCTTCGATCTTTCCTTTATTCTTTGCAGCTATTAGTATATCATCAACATAAACTAGAAGATAAATCATATCTTTTAAAACCTTTCCCTTAAAATACACACAATTATCATATTGGTTCCTGCCATATCCTTTGTTAATCATGAAGTTATCAAATTTAAGGTTTCATTGGCTTGGTGACTGCCTCAATCCATATAAGGACTTCATCAATCAATAGACCTTTCCTTTATCCTCTTCTTTGATAAAGCCTTCGGGCTGTTCCATATATATTTCTTCATTTAGTTCACCATGAAGAAATGTTGTCTTTACATCCATTTGCTCTAACTCTAGATCATATATAGCAATTATTGCTAGTAAAATTCTTATCGACACATGCCTCACAACTGGTGCAAACACTTCTGAAAATCCAGTCCTTTCTTCTGAGAATAACCCGTAGCAACTAGTCTTGCTTTAAACCTAATAACTCCACCTTCATTGACATCATCCTTCTTTTTGAATATCCACTTGCACCTTACAATTTTCTTGTCCTTTGGCTTCATAACCAGTTTTCAGGTATGATTTCTTTTGAGTGAGTCCATTTCATCTTTCATAGCTTAAATCCACATTTCAATTTCAAGACTTTTAATAGCTTTCTTATAGTTGTTAGGTTCTTCCCCCATGAGATATTCTATAGAATTTAATGCATAAGCAATTAAATCTGCATATCCATACCTGATTGGAGGCTTTACAGTTCGTTTACTTCTGTCTCTGGTCAATTCATAGCTTTGTATATCTTCTCCATGTGTCTCTGTTTAGTTTACTTCAGTTTCTTCATGAGTTTCCTCATTTTTCCTTGAATCAATCTCCACTTCGAGCTCTAAGTCAGTCTTCCTTGACCTTTGATCTCTTAAGACTCTTGATTGAGTAGGTAATTTACTTAGCATTTCTTTTTCATGGAACTTAACATCTCTACTGATGATGCACCTACTATTTATACCATCATTGCACCAGATTTTATGTCCTTTGACCCCTTTAGGGTAGCCTACAAAAATACCTTTAATGGCCCTTACATCTAGCTTCCCTTGGCTTGTATGAGCATATGTTGTACATCCAAATACCTTCAAATGATCAAGGCTTGGTGGATGACCAGTCTATGTTTCCTCAAGTGTCTTGAATTCTAATGTTGATGTAGGACTTCTATTAAATAGATAAACTGTTGTTGCTGTAACCTTAGCCCAAAAGAGTTTCAAAAGACCAGCATTGATGAGTATACATTTAACTTTCTTCATCACTGTTCTATTAAATCTCTCTGTAACTCCATTCTGTTGAAGAGTAAACCTTACTATCTTATGCCTTATTATTCCTTGACTCTTGCAGAAGTCATCAAATTCCTTTCCACAGAATTCCATCCTATTATTAGTCCTTTGATATTTCACCTTTTTCTTAGTTTGATTATGCACCATTTTTACCCAATCTTTGAACTTTTCTAGTGTTTGATCCTTACTCTTCAAGATATGTATCCAAACTTTCCTTAAATAATCATCAATTATAGAAAAAAATACCTTGCTCCACCAAGTGATTTTACTTGTTCAGGACCCTATAAATCAAAGTGCAGGTATCCTAATTTCTCCTAAATGTCATGGGTTCCAGTGTCAAACTTAATTCTATGGTATTTTCTCATAATACAACTTTCATAGAATTTTAGAGATTCAAAGGTACCAGTCCCAATTAAACCTTGTTTTCTTAGCTCATCAATACCCTTTTCACCCAAGTGACCTAACCTCAAATGCCACAACATCATTGAATCAAATTCTATAACATTTAAATTGGTTGCTTGTTCGAATATTACCTTGCCTTCTAAAACATAAAGACCATTCTTCTTCACTCTTTTGAACAATGTTAATGACCCTTTAGACACCTTTAATGTACCATTCTAAGCTTTAAATGTACATCATACATCATCAAACATACCTAATGACAACAGATTTATTTTCAAATTAGGTACATACATGACATTTTCAACATTTCTACATACTTCATCATGTAACCTAAGTCTAATAGTGCCTATTCCTTTTACCTTGTAAGATACATTATTCCCCATCAAAACTTTTCCTTTATTTTTCATTTCTGAGATTGTAAACAGATCTTTATATGGACACATATGAAAAGTACATCCAAAGTCAAGAATTCACTCACCTTCTATTTTCATATGTGATGTAACCAACATAAATACATTCTTGAAGTCTTCTTTTGTCACCACAGTTGCATTCCTTAGTTTGCTTGGATTTTCGGACCTTTTTTGATTCAATCTTTTAGGGCAATCCTTACGAAAATGTTCCTTTTGTGGCAAAAGAAACATTTCAGTTTCTTTCCTTTTGAAGTCGATCTTTGATTTTTCTTTCACTTATTGTTTCTCTTTTCTTGTCTTCCTCTTGCACTCAAACTTTCTGCTGTACCTAAATCCTTTTGGTTAGTCTTCTTGCTCTATTCCTTTGAACTTAATGTAGATTTTACATCATTCATAGTCACTGTATCTCTGCCATAGAAAAGTGTTTCAACAAAATGTTCATAGCTAGGTGGAAGAGAAGTCAATACCATTAAAGCTTGATCTTCATCCTCAAACTTGATGTTAATTGTTTCAAGTTCAAGAATGATCTTATTAAAACTATCAAGATGTTCCTTGACAGATCCTCCCTTTTTAAGACTAAGAGCATACAATCGTTTCTTCAGGTATAGTCGATGTGCCAAAGACTTTTTTATATATCTTCGATACCTCTCTCAACACACCATCTCCAAGAGACAATACCAAGGCATTATAAGCCTTTTTCAGTATTTCTTTCTTCTCTACATCCTTAAGATCAATAGACATATTTTCTTCTTCAACTAGTGCTTCCTCTAAACCTTCATGAACAAGATAAGCCCTTATTTTCATCTTCCATAGATTAAAATCATTTTCTTCTGTGAATTTCTCAATTGAAAACTTTGATGAACTCATTTCTCTCAGTTCTTGAATGGCTCTGATACCACTTGTTGATATTCTAATCTCTCACCAATAAGAACTGCTCAAAACAATGAATTCAAAACACCTATATCAAGAAAAAAAGTGCAGAAAGTATAACAAGAAGAAAATGTAGAATGCCAGAGAAAATTATTCTTTTTCGTGCATTTCTTATATCTTCTCTATTCAGCTTACAAACTATCAGTGTTATATATTTTTCAACAACCAATCAAATTCAAGTCTTAATAACCAGCTATAACTAATTATAACAACTGATTAACTAACAAGGTAAACTAACAACTACTTGACAGTTCACTAATCCATATCAGCATCACACTCTGTAGACCTTCATCACAAGCTTGAACTCCTTTGAGAATTTGAATCAACAATCCACACAACTATCAAATAACATAAATTAACCAATGAAAATATGTATCTTGTTTAAGCTAAAACAAAAAAATTAAGTTAAAGGAATCTCACCTTGATTCTATCAACAACAATAACTTACATTGGTTTCAAAATATGAAAGAGTCTTGAATGTAACTATTCTACCACGTTAGCATAGCTACGTAAATGAATCATCTAATTAGTGAGGAGAAAAAAATACACGGGTTGATGATTTAAAAAAAAAAGGTCATAAAATGAGAAAAGTTTATGTAAGACAATCTTATTACATTAGTATAATTAATATAGTTAAATTATTAATTAATAAAGTAAAAAAAAATTTATTTCTTGATAATAAATGAAAAAAGTCTCAAGAAAGTTCTACCACTCAATTAATATAGTAAAAAAATTTTATGAAATCCAATCAAATATTCTTTTTATTCATTATCAATAAATAAATATTTTTCACTTTATTAATTGGACGATCAGTCTTATTTAAAATTTTTTCCAATAAAAAATAAATAAGTAAAAAAAATAAATGAAGTAAGAGAATTTTATTTTATTTTTATTTTTCATCAATAATTTCTTCATTTCTCTTTTTTCATTAATTGAATAATCCTATCATATCATTATGGTGCGACTATTCTACCTAGGACAATATCTTCAAATATATCTTTAATTTTTCAAGTTCCATATAAAGTAACTTTTTAATTGATGATTAGAATCTAAATTACTGATTAAAAATTTTAATAAGAATCAAATTCATCCAGATTTACCAGATATTAAATTTGAAAGAAAAATCTGATTAACTTAATTATACTCGTTACATCATTCAAAATAGTGTTCAAGGTATTTATAGCATTGAATCAAAGAAAAATCATACTCTTAATTACTGTTACCCATACATCAAATTACAGTTTTAAGAGATCTCCATATAAGGCCAGTAACCCCAGCTACCTTGAGTCAATGTTCATTACCGAATGAAAGTTCATTCATACCAAGATTTACCTATAAATTTCGGCATATATGCTCAACTTCCAAGCAACAAAATTCAAGAGAAGTAAAGAGCAACTGCCCATGGAAAAAAAAAAGGTATAGTTGTTAGTAGAGTTTTAGTAGCCATGGAACTGTTGGTTTTACTAGTAGCAACAGAAGCCCAACCGGTAGCCCCAACACTGCTACCGAGCCCTTTCCAGACTCCGTCACCTCATCCCCAATCTTTTATTAAGAAAATATTTTGCAGTTTGAGGTGTTTTCATGAGTGTAGCGTATTTGGCAGATCTGGTATATTATATGGGTTTTGTTTTGGTGTTTGTGTGTTTAATTGTATGACTGATGAGAGCTCCCCAGATTTCTTCAATACGTGTGATATTTCTGGCTGTCCAGACTACATGCAGTACACAAATTATGGTTCGTATGGTTCAATTGGTTAGTAGAAAGCTAGTTAAATCTGCCTTTCTTGCTCTTTCAATCAAATTTTGTTGTTTCCCAAATTAGACAGAATATGTTTTCAATATTCATCGTTTGCTTATTGTTCAGTAGGTGATGCTCTTGTAAGCATACAATCCTAAGGCATGCTTTAAAACTCAAGAAATTGAATGCGAAAGTTAAGGAACACTAATCTCTCGCCATTGCTTTTGTTGATGTTTCTTGATGCTACCAAAACCTTTTAAACTCTCTAAATCCTCTTAAGATGGTGTTTAACAAAAATTTCGAGTTTAGGGATCTTAGCAAAGCAAAAACCCTCTCATTTTATAGAATTCATCTAATCAAAAAATTCTCACACTTAATAGAAGTTTAATGGCCACTCAATGCTGCAGTTACAAGCTTTGAATTTGAAATTGAATTTGGAGTTACAAAATCATAATGGGAGTTAAGGGACATAATTTGGATGTTACAATTTCATTTTAAAATTGAATTTGTAACTTACATTCTCCTACTTGGCCCACAAACTTCAAATTCTCATATACAAGAAACAACATACATGAATCATAACAATATATTATCAAAATTGACAATTTCTCTTCCATGTATTACAGATGTATGATGTTTCTTACTGTAGCCTTAATGTGGTAATTTTAATGAACAAACCCTATATTTTTTCTTGGTCCAACATAATGACCTTAATTTAATGAATAAACCTCATGTTTATTCTAAGTCTAATATAAATTTGTTTTCTTTCAAATAAATGTGCACACTTTATAAGAAAATAAATAATCAGAGTTTCATTAATAGTAATAAATTTACATACTGGAACCAAGTCCCATATGAACTATATGATCTTTAAACTTTAATAGTGGCATGCCTTTTGTTAAAAGATATGCAATCATCAATTCAGTGCTAACATGCTCAATGACCATTTTATTTTCTTTAACACGTTCTCTAATGGCTAAGTACTTAATGTCGATGTGTTTACTTCGACTCCCACTTTTATTATTCTTAGCCAAAAATACAGCAGCTGAATTATCACAATATATCTTCAATGGTTTAGAAATAGAATCTACATGTCTAAGCCCGGATATGAAACACTTTAACCATACTCCATGAAAGGTAGCCTCAAAACACGAAATGAACTCGACCTCTATAGTGGAAGTAGCAATCAGTGATTGCTTAGAACTTCTCCAAGATATGGCTCCGCCAGCTAACAGAAAGATGTATCCAGATGTTGATTTTCTTGAATCATCACAGCTAGCGAAGTCCGAATCTGAGTAGCTAACTACTTCTAAATTATCAGTTTGTCTATATATAAGCATGTAATTTTCGGTCCCTTGAAGGTACCTGAAAAGTTTCTTTGCAGCTTTCTAGTAGTCCAATCCTGGGTTACTCTAATATCATCCCAACATTCCAACTACGAAAGTTATGTCAGGTCTTGTACATACTTGAGCATATATAATGCTTTCCACAGCTAAAGCATACGAAATGTTATTCATTTGTTCCTTTTCGAAATTATTTCTAGGGCATTGGTTCAAATTGAACTTATCTCCCTTAACAATTGGTGCTACACTTGGAGAACAATCCTTCATCCAAAATCTTTCTAGAACTTTTTTGATATAGGTTTCTTGAGATAAACCTAAAATACCCATATGTCTGTCTCTATGTATCTTAATACCAATGACATAAGATGCTTCACCCATATCTTTCATATCAAAATTTCTAGAAAGAAATTGTTTCACTTAATGTAGAAACCCTTTATCATTAGTTGCAAGTAAAATATCATCTATATATAGAACAAGGAAACAAATTTTACTCCCACTAACCTTCTGATATATACATTGATCCATGATATTTTTTTCAAAACCAAATGAAGAAATAATTTCATGAAATTTTAAATACCACTGTCGGGAGGCTTGTTTCAACCCATATATAGATTTCTTAAGCTTACAAACCAAATGCTCATCACCACTGGAAGAGAATCTTTCGGGTTGTGTCATATAAACCTCTTCTTCTAGATCACCATTAAGGAATGTCGTTTTCACATCCATTTGATATAACTCTAAATCAAAACGTGCTACTAATGCCATGATTACACGAAAAGAATCATTTTTAGACACAGGAGAAAAAGTCTCTGTGTAATCAATTCCTTTTTTCTGAGTGAACCATTTGACAACATGTCTAGCCTTATATCTCTCAATGTTACCTAATGAATCCTTTTTAATCTTAAAGATTCATTTATATCCAATGGGTTTGAACCCTTTAGGTAACTCAACAAGGTCCCATAATTTATTTGTTGACATAAAATTTATCTCATCTTTCATAGCATTATACTATAAGTCAGATTGTTGACAACTCATGGCTTGTAAAAATATTTCTGGATCATTTACAGCTCCAATATTATAATTTGACTTTTGTAAATACACAATATAATCACTAAAAATTGGTGATCTTTTTACTCTAATAGATTTTCTTAATATTGCTTCAACATTTTTCTGAGGAGTATGTTGTATAACTTGTTGTTCAACAACCTGATCTACTAAAGTATCACCAGTTTGTGAAATTTAATTATCATTTGGTTGAATATCAACCGTTGTTGGAACAATATCCATTTGTACTGAAGGGATGTTATTGATGACAATCATTTTGGTACCTGAAGTGGACAATTCTGAATGATCATTCTCATAAATTTTATTCTGGGATTGATCTCTCCTACTAATTAAGTCATTCTCAAGAAATTTAGCATTTCTTGATTTCACAAACTTAATGTAATATGATGGATAATAAAATCTGTATCATTTAAACCTTTCTGAATATCTAATGAAATATCTACTAATGGTCCTAGGATCTAACTTCTTCTCTTACAAATTATAAACTCTTATTTCACAAGGACAACCCCAAACGCATACATTTTGCAAACTTGGTTTCCAACCTTTCCATAACTCAAATGGCGTTTTAGAAACTGCCTTAGTTGGAACCTGGTTTAATATGTACATAACTATCTTAAGAGCTTCTGTCCATAATAACTTAGGAAGATTGGAGTTGCTAAGTATACTCCGTACCATGTCAAACAATGTTCGATTTCTTCTTTCTACTACATCATTCTGGTTTAGAGAACCAGGCATAGTATATTGGGCAACAATCCCATATTCTTGAAGAAATCTCGCAAATGGTCCAGATGCTTGTCCATTTTCTGTGTATCTACTATAGTATTCACCATCTCTATCAGATCTCACGATCTTTACTTGCTTACCGCATTATTTCTCTACTTCAGTTTTGAATATTTTAAAAGCATCTAATACTTCATCCTTAGTATTCAACAAATAAAGATACATAAATCGTGAATAATCATCAATAAAAGTGATAAAATACTTATAACCATATGAGTCTATACTAGAACTACAAATGTCTGTGTGTATGATTTCTAATAAATCTGAACTCCTCTTGGCACTTTTTTTTGACTTATTGGTTTGTTTACCCTTTATACAGTCTATACAAATCTCAAAATTGGTAAAGTCTAAAGCACTAAGTAATTTATCATTTACTAACCTTTTAATTCTTTCTATGAAGATATGTCATAATCTTCAATGCCACAACATAGAGAAATTTTCTTTCATAACACTTCTTTTTACACCAATGTGAGTATGCATTGTATTATAACAAGCATTATTTTGTAAATTAATATGAAAAAGACCATCAGACAATGTACCATTTCTAACAAGATTTGATTTATAAAAAATTTTTATAAAAGAATCTGAAAAACTGAATGAATATCCATAGGGTACAAGTCTAGAAATAGAAATTAAATTCCCAGAAAAATTAGGAATATAAAAGGTCTTTTTCAATTTTATTACAAAACTACTATTGAGAACTAAACTGCATGTCCCAATAGCCTCCACAGTTGAGTTTATCTTATTTTCAGAATAGATAAATCGCTCAGCTCCCACTGGTTTCCTTAGATTTTGCAAACCCTGCAAAACGTTCGTAATGTGGATTGTAGAACCAGAGTCAATCTACCATGTGTTATGACAAACTTCAGTCATATTATATTTATAACTTATAAGAGAAAAAGAAATACCTTTCTTATTAAGCCATTGTTGAAATTTAATGCAATCCTTCTTAATATATCCATTTTTCTTACAAAAGAAATATTTGGATTCTTTCTTTATTTCAGCTTGGACAGGTATTTTGCCTTTCCCTTTCTTCTTAATCTTTCCCTTCATTGCTATATGTGCACTTTGAATATTTACTCCCATTTTCGCAACCAACTTCCTTTCTTCTTAAACACACATGGTCAACAATTCATTAATTGATCATTTATTTTTATGTGTGTTATAAGAAATTTTGAAGAGTTCATATGGTTGTGGAAGTGAATTCAAAATATAATGCACAAGGAAAGGTTCAGACATTGTCATATTCAATGATTTCAGTTAAGTCGCAATATCCCTTATCTTTATAATGTGCTCTCACACACTAGTAATAGTAGTGAGTTTTATGGAAGAGAATTGCATAATAAGGATACTAGCTAGTGCTTTATCTGAAAACTCAAACTGTTCATCAATAGCCTTCATTAAAGCACGGATATCATCATGCTGAACGACTGAACCACGTATGTTAGCAGAAATTTTAGTCTTTATGAATATTACACTTAGGCGATTAGATCGCTCCCAACGTTCATAAAACTTAATTTGTGCCAGAGTGCTAACAACAGTAATAGGTGGTGGTTCATCTTTTCGAATAGCAAAATCTATATCCTACCACCCTAAATATAACAATACTTTCTCTTTCCATATCTTATAGTTATCTCCTACCAGTTCAGAAACTTCTAAGTTGATATCAGATATATTTGTAGGTTGTGATATTGTAAAAATATATGCTTATGATGAATTTTATTGAGGTTTAATCATTATCATATTTTATCAATATAAAATATGCACAAAATATGAATCACATTACATAAAATACTACCTGTGGGCTAAATATTTTATTCAAATAGATTCACATATCTTAATGATAAAACTATTATATTATATCCAATTTTTTAATTCCTATGGGTAAATTAAGAAAAATAATATAATATTTTATCCTAATTAATCATATAAATATAATAAAAATTTCTGTGGGATAAAATTTATCATATTTTATATGATTAATTACAATTAATGTCTTAAACTTTATGTGATCCTAACTTAATATAAAGTTTCGTTTAACTTAGGGATGCTGTGGCTACTCCTTATTCTATTAAATTTTATGGATCACAAAGACATTCAAATATATGATTATGATTATGATTTAATTTTTATGCCTTATAGAAATTTTTACTAAAATATTTCTATGTCCATTGTACAGGTAATAAAGAGCACTCTATTTAGTTAACAATTACAGTAGGTCAATTCTTAGGAAAGATTGTAGGAGTCATAAATAGTCCCACTTAAAACCCAACTTATTTAGACAGAATTTTTCTAAACATATAATTAAAAGCAAATAAAATATTACTACTATATCTAACAATAATATGACATTTTACTATTTGCTTAAATTTTATGTATTCTTTTCTTAAATAAATTTGCATACTAACTATCATTTCTATAATATATGCGTAAAACATAAATAAAACAAACTATATAATTGCATATATAAAACATAAATTATATGCTTAAAATAAATAATTAAATCAAACTATGCATATAATATAACATAAATAATATGCATAAATTCAAACATTTAAATTGAATTTAAAATATGCATATAGTAAACTTAAATAATATGCACTTAAAATTATCTAAATTCAATTTAAAATAAAATGGCATATAACATATATTTAGACCAAAATCATAATGAACAAAAATAGATTTTTGGACTAAATTGCATAATTTAATTTAATAATATCCAAAATTGAAAATTAAATTATTAATAAACTTAATTTAAATTTATTAAAATATTTATGAAATAATAAATATATTTTAAAATAAAATATAAATTCAATTATGGACATTTAAATTTTTCATGCAATTAATATAAAATTAAAACGGTTAAAAGCCAAAAAATGCACCATTATAACACAATAACAGCGCTTGACTCAGTGGTTTTGGACATGGATGAATAAATTTTGGGCCTGGGCTTAAGTTTGAACCCTGACCCTTACAGTTCTTTTTTCAAATAAAACTAAACCCGTATGACATGTCATCCATATAATCCAAAAACAGCCATTTTTTCAAATAAAACTAAACCCGTATAACATGTCATCCATATAATCCAAAAACAACCGACATGTCATCCAATGGTAAGGGTCTTCTTCAACCTCCAGTTGGGTCAACCCGACTCGAATGAAGACCCATGGACCCGAAAACACATCCGACCAATTTTTAACGTCGTTTTTAATATTTTTTACGTCCAAAATGTCATCAATCCAATGCTAAAATAATTTATATCATAAATTTACATAAAAAACAAACAAAATCATGTTGCATGAGAATCAAAATCAATTTAACAAACCCATACTATCATTTCAAGTTTTCTTCAAAAAAATACTCAACAAAATAAGTAAGACAGAGATTAAAAATATGCTCTGATACCAAATGTAAGCATATAATCCTAAAGCATGCTTTAAAACTTAAGAAATCGAATGCGAAAACTAAGGAACACTAACCTCTCGCCATTATTTTTGTTGACATTTCTTGATGCTATAAAAGTCTTCTAAACTCTCTAAATCTTCTCAAGATGGTGCTTAATAAGAATTTCGAGATTAGGAACCTTAGCAAAGCAAAAAATCTCTCAATTTATAAAATTCCTCCCATCAAAAAATTCTCACTTAATGGAAGTTTAATGGTCACTCAATGCTGTAATTACAAGTTTTGAATTTGAATTTGGAGTTAGAAAATTATAATGGGGAGTTAAGGGCCATAATTTGGATATTACAATTTCATTTTAAAATTAAATTTGTAACCTACAGCTCTTACAGGATGAATTGCAATCGAATTAACAGGTCTGAGACTTCCATATTTTACGCCAACCACTTAGCAAGTTTGGGGAAACAGAAAGGCAACGGAGCTGTTAAATCATTGGACCGTCGTTTGAATTCTTACCTTCGAAAGAAGACAAATCATTAGAATGTTTTTCTTGTAATTATGGTATTGGCTTTATTACATGAAAATAATGCATAGAAATGTTAAAAATAAAGAAAGAAGCAACAAGTGCTTCTAATTTTAGTATCATGTTTTCCATGGACTTATATAATATGAATCTTAAACCATATTACTAGTATTTAAAAATAACTCTTGTTACTTTGACGTGTGACATTGGGTCCAATTAATTAATTTTGACATGTCATTATTGTAGAATGCTGCAATATCACTTAAATTAAAAAAAAAAAAAAAACCCTAATTTGATTTAAGAAGTAGACTAATATTATCAAATATAAAAATCGATCAGAACATTATTGTTCATTGGGCTAAAAATATTGTAATTTATGATTGGTTCTAACTTATATACAGATTAATCATAAATTCAGCTTTTAAATGCAATGGCTTTGTATTAATTTATTTCTTGTTAATCAAAATATAGAGGTAAAATTTAAATCCTTCATTAATTAGGGATTACCTGAATTTTCAAGGACCTTTATATTATTTTATATTATTTTTCTAAAAAAAAATACTTGTCACAAATATTTACCAAGTACTAAAACTCAAATCAGTTATAAAAAAAAAAAAGAAAAAGAAATATGTTTTGTATGTCTCAATTGAATGCAAGAGTGGTCTTGAATTTTGAGGACTTAGACACCAATTCTTAAATATAATTGATCTTAAATTTAAACTTTAACTTTTGTAGGCCCTAATTAAGATTATATGTCGCCATTGATTGGATACTCTTATAGATGGGTTTCGTACATGACCTTCTAGTTGTCATACTCATATTATATCGAATTTAAAAAATTACCCACAATCAATCAGTTTCACATGATGGATAAGACTTTATTCATTAAAAATTCAATAATGCTACACTAATTAATTTTTATCCAGAATTTCAATCAATAAATGTCCTATAACTTAAAATGAAAATTTTGAGATAATTATTTTAATTGTGTAATATGTTCCTCTTAAAAATCATTATTTTGAATTATTTACTCCGGCATTAATTCCATGTTTTTAATTACATAATAAATTAATTTCACATATTTGTTAGACTAAATCAGATACATTGATGATCTTAATATCAAACTTTTGAGGTAGTCAATAGATATCGCTCTCACTACTCTTCATATTTTATGAACTGATAATTAATTCACGATGTAAATTTATACTCCGAACTGGGCTTAACGAAACTTATTTTTTCTTTGTTAAATCATAACCATATTATAATGTTTTCATTTAATTATACATGTTTATATATAGCATAAATTAATTAAATTATAGACAACGTCAGTAATTTATTATAATTTTTCTAAGTTTAAGTTTTCATATCATGTGCATTTACATTCTCCTATTGTTAAATATCCATGGCTCTTCCAATATTCTTAAATATCTTTTTTTTTTTAAAATTAATGTATACAATGCCACAGTAGATGGTATAATTGATTACTTGTAACACAATAAAAATTAGTATAATTCGGTAGAAATCACCAATAATTTATAAGTTTTATCTCATTCTTATTCTATAGTTAATTTATAATGATTTAGTATCAATGTAATATGTATGTAGGTTTGGCGACACATTATGTGTGTGTGTGTGTGTGTGTGTGTGTGTGTGTGTGTGTGAATCATTGCTCATAGATTGATAAAACAATCATAAATATGCAAATCATTAGAGTATAACTGAAATTTGAATAATGATTCTATAAAAATAAAATGTTTACTTTATTTTAATTTCTCAAAATTTATAAAGGAAAATAATACTCTTACATTGTACAAATATATTGAAGTTATTCCATTAACGTATGACATTATTATCCTTCCTCAACCTTGAACATTTCTAAGCAAAGTATTTCTAATTTTCAAGAGTCTAGTTGCAATATTTTTGGTATTGATCCTCTCCTTAGGTGATTCCGTTGTACACTCCAGAGCTAGATTCAAGATCGATGATACACATTGCTCTTTTGCAGCAAAATGTTTGTCTGTTTTGCTTAGAAGATTTGAGTCTGCAAGTTCAATCACTGAGCTGTGTAGCAAGTCATTTACCCAACTCTTCAAGCTCATTTCTCCAGAAAAAAATTCGTCCGTTGGTTTCTTTCTGGTAAATGTTTCCATTAACAAAATCCCATAACTGTAAACGTCACCTCTTGTCGATATTTTTCCTTCACTTCCATACTCTATGTATCACATCAATTTATAGGTCGATAATTAATCAAAAATAATATCATGTGTAACATGAAAAATCAATAAAAAATTTAAAAATGAGCAAAAATATGAATGTGGAACAAACCTGGTGCCATATACCCAATCGTGGCAAGTGTTTGAGTCAGCGTCATAGAGTGATCTTCTCCACTCAGAAGCTTTGCAATCCCAAAATCACTTAAATGTGCAACCATATTTTCGTCTAACAAAACATTGCCAGGCTTTAAGTCACAGTGAACAACAGGAATTGAATATCCAAAGTGAAGATATTCCAGAGCTGATGCAACATCTATCATTACGTTCAATCTCTGAAAGATATCCAAAACGCAGTTGTTCGAATACAAACACTTCTCCAAGCTCCCATTTGGCATGTATTCTAATACCAATGCTTTGAAATCATCGTTTGAACAACTGCTGATGATTTTCACTAGGTTTCGATGACGAATACTTTTCATCACTTCACATTCAGCATCAAAACTCTTAAATGCTCTTTCAAATTGTAAGTGAAATACCTTTACTGCAACTTCCATCCCATCCCGAAATCTTGCCTTGTAAACGGAACCAAAACTTCCCGTCCCGAGTAGGCTGCCTTCGCTAAATCTATCCGTTGCTCGCCAAAGTTCGAGGTATGGAAATCTTCTCATTGTCGCTTGTGGCGGCACATTAGCATCATTTGTCAACTCTGTACTCCTTTTCCGATATCTAGATATCAACACAAATCCGATAACCAATATAAATGCAATACTCAATGGCAAAATAATCCCTAGGAGAAGAATATTTTTCTTTGATCTTCGATGAGTGATGGTGTTTCTGCTTTTGCATGGCGGGACTTGCAGATCGAGTGAACCACACAATAAATCATTTCCTACAAATGATTCTGCCGAGAAGTTTGCAAAAGAGCCTCCTTTAGGAATTTCTCCTTCCAATCTATTGAAAGATAGATTTAAATGTTTGAGATACAAGAGTTTCTCAATGGATTTAGGAATAACCCCAGAAAGATTATTGTTGGACAAATCCAAGGACTCTAGGCTTGTCAAGTCACCGAATGATTCAGGAATTGAGCCTGTCAATCTATTATATCCTAAGGAAAGAAATTGTAGATCTATTAGGCCTCCAACTGTATTTGGGATAACACCTGAAAAATTATTCCTTGACATATCTATTCCTACCACAACCTTCAAATTTCCAATCTCTAATGGTAGAGGTCCGGCGAAAGAATTTGACGAGAAGTTAAAGGTTAACATGTATTTAAGGTTCCAAAAAGTTGATGGTATGGAAGTTAACCTATTGGAGCACAAAGAGAGATGCCTTAGAGTTGAGAGATTACCTAGGCATGTAGGAATCGATCCAGAAAGTTTATTACCTTGCAATTGTAATGTATCCAATGCAGCCAAATGACAAAGATCATCTGGGATTGATCCTTGTAAGTTATTATTTTGAAGATCCAAACCTTGAAGTTTTCGAAGCTTTCCCAGTGAAATTGGAATAGATCCATTCAATTTATTGTCTGCTAAATTTAAGTTCACCAAGTTGAACAGGTTTCCGATCTCTTTTGGAATGCTACCGCTTATGTTGCAATGGTCCAGGAAAATCAGTTCTAAAGAATAAGAAAGATTGCCTATGGACCTTGGAAGGATGGAATGTAGTGGATTTCGACGTAAGGATAGTTCTCTTAATTTCTTGCAGTTTGTCAAAGAGAAAAGAAAGTTCAATTCTGGGGTTGAAGATGTCAAGTGGTTACCACCTAACTGGAGCCACTCGAGGTTTCTTAAATTGGCAAACGTACTAGGAATAAAACCTGAAAAGGAGTTATCTGACATCGATAGAGTGGAGAGCTTTGAAGCATTGAAGATGAAATCAGGAATTGGCCCAATGAAATTATTGGACCCTAGGTAAAGCCCTTCAACATTCGGAAGTTCAATGTGTATACTTGATGGGAGGCTTCCTGTGAGACCATTATTATAAAGGACAAGTACCTTCAATGCTGACATGTTGAAGATTATAGTAGGGACAACACCAATTAGGTTGCAACTTTCAAGATCCAACAACTCGAGATTACGAAGATTGCCAATTTCATGTGGTATCTCACCTGCAAATATAAAATCTTATTTACTAAAAAGTTATAAAAGTTTGTATATTCTCAAATATTTTTAATTAATAATAAATCCAATAGAAGTAATGATTTTTTTCCACAATACTTACTTATCTTCTTAATTTTTGAAAAATAGTTAATTACCCTCTCGAACTTAATTTTACTTCTACCTGTCTAATATTTTTAAAATACCTAATTATGATCATATTCTTAGTTTTACTCACTTTCCCAATGTTTCTGAAAAATACCTAGTTATCCTCCTATCCTCAATTTTTTTTTTTTTTTTTGCTTTAAAATACATACCCAATTACCTCTCTCTCTCTTTCCCCCAACCCCCCAATTGCTAAATTTTTAAAAATACCTAATTACCCTCATCCTCATTTTTTTTTTTTTAAAAAAAATACATACCTAAGTACCCTCCTATTTAAAAATACCTAATTACTCTCCTATTGAATCTATTGTCTTAAAAGGTCAAAAAAAAAATAAAAAAAAATAAAAAGTTGAATACTTTAGATAAATGGTGAAGACTTGAACCTTGAATTTGACGAGAAGCTAAAGGTTAACGTGTATTTAAGGTTCCAAAAAGTTGAAGGTATGGAAGTTAACCTATTGGACCACGAAGAGAGATGCCTTAGAGTTGAGAGATTACCTAGGCATGTAGGAATCGATCCAGAAAGTTTATTACCTTGCAATTGCAATGTATCCAATGCAGCCAAATGACAAAGATCATCTGGGATTGATCCTTGTGAGTTATTATTTTCAAGATCTAAACCTTGAAGTCTCTGCAGCTTACCCAGTGAATCTGGAATAGAACCGTTCAATATATTGGCTCCTAAATTTAAGTCTATCAAGTTGATCAGCTTTCCAATTTCTTCAGGAATGCGGCCGCTAATGTTGCAATTTTCCAAGTGAATCATTTTCAAAGAATTAGAAAGATTGCCTATGGACCTTGGAAGGATGGCACGTAGTGGATTTCCTGCTAATTGTATTGCTTGTAATTTCTTGCAATTTCTCAAAGAGGAAAGAAAGTTAAATTTTTGAGTTGATGATGTAAAAAAGTTATCAGCTAATCCGAACTTCTGGAGGTTTCTTAAATTGCCAAATGTGCTAGGAATAAAACCTCAAAAGGAGTTGTCTCCCATGTCTAGAATGGAGAGCTTTGAAGCATTGGAGATGAAACTAGGAATTGATCCACTGAAATTATTGGACGCCAAGTAAAGCCCTTCAAAATTTGGAAGTTCAAGGTCTATACTTGATGGGAGACTTCCCGTGAGACTATTATTAACAAGGAAAATAATTTTCATTGTTGACATTTTGAAGATTGTAGGAGGGACAACACCAATTAGATTGCAACTTTGAAGATCTAGAATCTCGAGATTACGAAGATTACCGATTTTATGTGGTATTTCACCTACAAATATGAAATCTTATTTACTTACAATTTTCTTACAAAAGTTTGTATCATTTTAAAAATTTTTAATTAAAAAAATGAATAAAAGTACTGATAGTTTTTTTATTTTACAATACTCATTTATCTTGCTAATTTTTTAAAAATAATTAACTACCCCTCTTATCCCTAATTTTAGTCCTACCTGTCTAATTTTTTTTTTTTAAAAATACTAAATTATGCTCCTATTTTTAATTTTACTCACTTACTTTCCCAATTCTTTTTATAAAAAAAAACCTAGTTATCCTTTAAGATAGATACCTAATTACCCCTTATACCAAATTTTTTAAAAATACCAAATCATCCTCATGCTTAATTTTTTTTCTAAATATATACCTGGTTATCCTCCTATCTCTAATTTTTTTAAAAATATCTAATTGCCCTCTTATTGAATCTATTATCGATCTATCATCTAAAAAGATCAAAACATAAAATAAAATAAAATAAAAAGTTGAATAGTTTAGATAAATGGTAAAGACTAGAACCTTGGATCTTTAAAATTTCGTAACTATAAAGGGTGAACAATCATCTAATTTTTTTTTTTTAAAAAAAAATTGTCTTATACAACCAATAAAAATATTAATTGGCTTTCAAATTTCAAAATATATAATAGATTATATAATACGATTCACAAAACAAACAATGAAAAGATGCTTGGCTTGGTGGTTTACTCTTTACTATTAAGGTGTTAGTTCACTTAATTTTCAAGATTCAAGTCCAAGTGATCCAAGTGAGATTTGGAGGTTTGAATTTTGGATCAGGCATCAAACTGTGTTAAAAAAAAAAAAAAAGTAATGATAGTAATGTAAAATTAAGGAGGTTAGTATGTATTATCAAAAAAACCAGGGAGAAAACAGGACAGAAATAATATTTAAAAAACAATTATGTTTAGAGATCAATATATTAAAATTATTTAAGTACATTCTTATTTATTATTTCACTAAAATTTAGTAACTTATTCGTTGTTATCCCAATTGTATTATATATATTTTTGTAATAATATTTAGAGATCAAACAACTATATTTAGGGATAAAAATTGTATTATTGATACAAATCATACTTGATCATATCAAACATTAATAGGATATTCAAAAGACACATTTTCTTTTCTATATATTTAGGTTAAGATTTATAATATTTATCTTTTAGTTGTTATTTATGCAATATTTTACCATCTAAATTAAAAAAAAAAAAGTAGGTAACATTCAAATTTAATAATTTTTTTAATCAACAATAATGCACTACTCTTTTCAAATTGAATTTGAATTAATTATTTTCTTAATTTATTATGATAGAAGAGGAGAAAGAGACTCCAAAGTAATAATTCAATTTGATTTCTTCCTTTAGAAGTAAGGTACAACATATATATATATATATATATATATATGAACATACCTTGTAGTGAGTTCAATCCAAGATATAACTCCTTAAGCTGAGTCAAGTTCCCGAGTTCTTTTGGTATGGCTCCTGAGAAAAAAATTATCCTTAATTCATTATGATAGAAGAGAAGAAAGGGGCCATAAAGTAATAGTTCAATTTGACTTTTTCCTTTAAAAGTACGATACAACATATATGTATGAACGTACCTTGTAGTTTGTTAACTGCCATAGCTAGAATTGAAAGCTTAGAAGCATTGAAGATGAAACTAGGAATTGGCCCAATGAAATTATTGTACATCAAATGAAGCTCTTCAACATTTGGAAGTTCAAGGTTTATACTTGATGGAAGACGTCCTGTGAGACCATTTTCAAAGAAGGAGAGTATTTTTATTGCTGACATGTTGAAGATTGCAGCAGGGACAGCACCAATTAGATTGCAACTTTGAAGAGCCAAAATCTCGAGATTACGAAGATTACCGATTTCATAAGGTATCTTACCTGCAAATATGAAATTTTTTTAACTTACAATTTTCTTATGGAATTTTCTATAATCACAAAATTTTTAATGAATAACAAATCCAACAAAAGTATTGAATTTTTTTTTTTTTAAAATATTCATTTGAAAAATAATTAATTATCCTCTTATCCCTAATTATACTCCTACTTCGCTAATTTTTTAAAAATACCCAATTACCCTCCCAATTTTTTTTAAAAAAATTTTACCCACTTATCTCCTTAATTTTTAAAAATATATACCTAATTACCTTTCAATCCTTAATTTTTTAAAAATGAATAATTGCCCTTCTATTAGATCTATTATCTTTAAAGGTCAGAAAATAAAATAAAAAATTGAATGGTTTAGACAAATAGTGAAGACTTCTTTAAAATTCTAGAAGTATAAAGAGTGAACAAATTTAATTTGAATAATTTTTTCTACAAAAATTTACCTTCTAAGTTTGAAATTGAATTTTATAGTTATTAATTATTTTCTTAATTCAATATGACAGAAGAGGAGAAAGGGGCACTAAAATAATAGTTTAATTTGCCTTCTTTCTTTAAAGTAAGGAGTGTATTTGCTTTTAAAAATAAACGGGGAAAGTAAAGGAATCCTCTACGGAATGGGGATTCTTTTGTTTGGTTACAATCATAGAGGGAAGAAAGAGGATTCATTAGGAATCATGATTCTCTCTTTCAAAATAATTAAACTTCCATTTTTATCTTTTATTTACACATTTTATTTTAATTAATTTTATATAGTTATTTTTAATTAACTAATATTTTAAAAAATTAGTAACATAATATTATTTTAATTTATTTTTTTATTTATAAATTAATTTATCATCAGTAATATTTATTCTTGTTATAAAAATTCTACATCATCTTATAAATATAGTTATTATTATTTTTGTCATTATTTTAATTATAAATATTTTTTATATATTTTTTATGTATATTGATTTATACATATATTTTATAATCTTATATTTATCATAATTTATACAAATTGTTATATTTATTTGATAATTTTAATCATATAAAAAATAATTAATAATGTAATTATATTTTTATTTTTTTCAATTCTTTAAAAGACATGCTGATTATAAAATGACAAAAAATATTATTGTAAGTAGTTACAATATAATTTTATAAATATTATTGAAAATTGAATTATAAGCTAAATAAAAGTACTTAATTATATAAATATCAAGTTTAGATTGTGTTCAAAATTATTTTATCCATGAAAATTCATATTCAATTGAATCTATAAATTTAGGAAAAAAATTAAGTGATGTATTCAAAAAATAAAATATTTTTTAATCAACAAATATATTTACATAGTATAAGTTTAAATATTGTTTACATAATTAACTATTAAATTTATAAATTTAATTATTTTATATTTAAAAATAAAATTTTAAGTTAATTAATTTTTTTAACTTGTGAAATACATAAAATATTTCAATAAAAATAAGTATTTTTATTCAAATAAAAATAATTAAGTAATATAACATGTATTTATATTTAAGAATATTAACAAAATAAATTTGTTAAATTTTATTATAATAATTATTTTTAAAAATACAATTAAAATTAAGAAATAATTAAAATTTTTAATCTATTAATAAATATTAATAAATTTATAACTAAATGACATTTTTGTCTAAGTAAAAATAATGAATTCTTTTTCATTGATAATTCAATGGTGCAATTAAATAATGAAAAATTCATTCTTTTTCCTTTCTCATTTCCTTTTATTTACTCTTTCTATTCCTTATTCATTTCCTTTCTTGAAAATAAACATAGCCTAACATTTATATAAAAACATACCGTTTAGTGGATTATAGCCAAGGAATAACTTCCTAAGCTGAGTCAAGTTCCCGAACTCTTTTGGTATGGCTCCTGAGAAATTATTGAACGACAAGGATAAAATTTGCAGCTGTTTGCAACTTGATATACTAGATGGTATTTCTCCATGAAACATGTTTTCAGCCAAATCAAGAGTTTGCAGTGAAGATAGATTTCCAAGTTGAAAAGGAATGGTTCCTGCAAGTTTCAAATCGAATAGTTTAGATAAATGGCGAAGACTTGAACCTTGGATCTTTAAAACCTTAAGTATAAAGAGTGAAGAACCAAGCTGATCAACCTTTGTTTTTTGGTAAATTAAATTATATAAACAGTAAAAATATTAGATGGATTTCAAATCCAAAAGATTTATGTTGGGTTATATAATACAATTTACAAAACAAACAACGAAAAGATGTTTGGTTTAGTGGTTAAATCTTTAGATTTGCCTTAGTCAATTCAATTTTAGAGGTTTAAATTTGGATCATTATTAGGGTTATATTCATCAAACTATGTCAAAATCTAATTATTATAGGGTAATTGAGGTTTTTTATTAAATATTAAACTGTTTAATTAATTAATTAATTTTTGATTGATAATTTAAGATCATGTTTGGAGGCTTAAAAGAAATATTCATCAAACTATCTCCAAAAAGTAATGATTGGAGGATAATTGGGTTTTTTAAAAAATTAGGAGGTAATAAATATTATAAAAAAGGAGGCAAATTGGCATTTTTCCTTTCTTTTTTTTGAATAAAAAACTCTTAATTATGAATTTGAATGGTGTAGACACCAAATTATTAGCAAGGAAGGAAATAATACTTAAAAAGCAATTATATCTAGGGATTAGTTTATTAAAATTACTAAAGTGCATCTTTATTTATTATTTCACAAAAATTAAGAAACTTATTTATTGTTATCCAAATTGTATTATACATACTTTTGTAACAATATTTTTATTAAAAGATGGGTATTGAAATTCTATTTCAAGGTACAAATTGACGTATTCTTTTGTTATAAATCATAATTGATCAGATCAACCATTAATATGATATCTAAATTATGTATTTCTTCTTTCAAATTGAATTTGACAGTTATTAATTATTTTTTTAATTTATTATTATAGAAGAGTAGAAAGGGACACTAAAATAATAGTTCAATTTGAATTCTTTCTTTAAAAGTAAAATATAATATTTATGTATGAACATACCTTGTAGCCTGTTGGTTGCCATCTTTAGAATGGAGAGCTTAGAAGTATTGAAAATGAAACTGGGAATTGGCCCAATGAAATTATTGTACGAAAAGTAAAGCTCTTCAACATTTGGAAGTTCAAGGTCTATGCTTGATGGAAGACTTCCTGTGAGACTATTATTACGAAGGGAGAGCATTTTTATTGCTGACATGTTGAAGATTGCAGTTGGGACAACACCAATTAGGTTGCAACTTTGAAGATTCAAAATCTCGAGATTACGAAGATTGCCAATTTCATGTGGTATTTTACCTGCAAATATGAAATTTTATTTACTTACAATTTTCTTACAAAAAGTTTGCATAAAATTAATAATAAATCCAGCAAAAGTATTTTAAAAAAGAACTGATTTTTTTTTTTTTTAAACAATACTCACTTATCTTCCTAATTGTTGAAAACTAATTAATTACCTACTTATCCCTAATTTTACTCCTACCTCCCTAAGTTCTTAAAAAATACCTCATTAAGCTCTTAATTTTTTTAATTTTACTCACTTACCTCCCTAGTATTTTTATAAAAAATATCTAGTTATCCTCCTATCCTTAATTTTTTTTTTCCAAATACATACCTAATTACACTCCTATCCCTATTTTTTAAATAAAAATACAGAATTACCCCTATTGGATCTATTAACTTTAAATGTCAGCAAATAAAATAAAAAAAAATTGAATAGTTTGGATAAATGGAGAGGACTTGAACCTTGGATATTTAAAATTCTGGAAGTATAAAGTGTGAACAACCAAGCCAAACATCTAGTTAATTTTTTTTCAAATTACAAACAATAAAAGCACAGAAGGATTTCAAATTCAAAAAGTATATATTTGATTATATAATGCAATTTAAACAAACAACGAAAAGATGTTTCGCTTGGTACTCGCCATCATGTTAAACTATTCAATTTTTAGTTCTCACTTAAAGGTCCAGCATCACCTTAATCTATTCAATTTCAGAGATTCAAATTTTGAGTGATTATTATGGTTATACTTGATAAATTGTGTCAAAAAGTAATGATAAGTGAATAATTGAGTATTTTGTTTAATATTAAACTGTTAAAGGACAAACTGATATTTTCCCATCTTTTTTTTTTTAAAGATCACTTTGTATGATTAGATCAACCATTAATATTATATTTAAAAGACATGTTTTCTTTTCAATCTTTACGTTAAGATTTACAATTTTTAACTTTGAATAGTTTTTCTGGAATTTTAAAAAATAGCTAATATTGGAATCTAATACAATTTTTAATGCACTCTTTGTTTCAAATTGATTTCGTCAGTCATCAATTATTTTCTTAATTCAATATGACAGAAGAGGAGCAAGGGACACTGAAGTAATAATTCAAATTGACTTCTTCCTTTAGAAGTAAGATATAACATTTATATATCAACATACCTTGCAGTGAGTTATAGCCAAGATATAACTCTGTAAGCTTTGTCAAGTTCCCGAACTCTTTTGGTATTGCTCCTGAGAAATTATTGAATGACAAGTATAAATGTTGCAACTGTTTGCAACTTGATATACTGGATGGTATTTCGCCATGAAACATGTTACCGTTCAAATAAAGGGTTTTCAAGTAAGGAAAATAATTGCAAATATTTGCTGGGAGTTCACCAGATAGGCTATTGTTCCTAAAATCAAGAGTTATTAACGAGGACATGTTGTAAAAAGATGGGAAAGAACCGGAGAGTTGGTTAGCAGTGAGAGTAAGTGATTTCAGTTTATGTATGCTGAAGATGGAGGAAGGAATGGTACCGAATAGTCGGTTATTACTAAGATCGAGTGTTTGCAGTGAAGATAGATTTCCAAGTTGAAAAGGAATGGCTCCTGCAATATCCAAATGAGAAATATTCAAGGCTGTGACTCTATGTTGAATATCATCACAAGTAACGCCAGTCCAATTACAGACAGAGGCATTCGTGTTCCAATTTTTGGCAAAGAAATTGGTTGGATCATATGTTATGTGAGCTTTCAGGGCAAGAAGCGCATCTTTTTCTTTGGTAATACTACTGGGGGCTACTGCAAGAATGAGGGGAGGAATCAAACAATGGACGAGGAAAAGTGCTATAGTAAAGAGACAAGGAATTCTCTCCATGAGAACGAAAATTGAGGTGTGTGTTTGTTTGTTGCTCTTTTGATAATGCTCTGAAACACAAGTGCGGAGTACATATAAATATTGAACCATCAAGTAAAATATAAGAAAAAAATGTGTTGAAAAGTTAAAAGAAAAAAAAAAAAAGAGCTTGAAAAGTATTTCTGGGAACATTCACGAGCGTCTTTCCTGCCCCCTAAAGCACGTCAAAGTAATGACTTGGAGCTCCAGTCCAACCAAGGAACGACTTGGCACTAGTTTGTAAAAATAATTTAACATTAAAATTTAATTTTTACCGTATTAATTTTTTCTATCATTTATTGTTTTAAAAAATTCAAGAATAATACAATATTATCAATTGCTATTCCTAATTTTTATTGTCTCAGTTAACGTGATGATCTTTAATTCGATGAGACAAATTAAAATTTTTAAAATAATTTATCATTCTATTAACTATTCATTTTAATACAATCTTTTATTTTTCTTCAATCTTGATAAAACATCACTTTTAAGTTAAAATAAAGAAAGTTCTAAGAACTGTTCCATGGAAATAGAGCCTTACAATTAGTATATGATCTAACACGTAACAAATTATTGAGACAACGCTGGATACTAATTTATTGTTTCATGGAACCACTTGGCGCGAGTTTGAAAAAGTAATTTAACATTAAAATTTAATTTATTGTTTTAAAAATTTTAAGAGTAATACAATATTATCAATTATTATTCCTAATTTTTATTATTTCAATTGATGTGATGATCTTAAATTCGTTGAGAGAAATTTAAAATTTTTGAAATAATTTATTATTTTATTAAGTATTTATTTTAATACACTCTTTTATTTTTCTTATAAAAACATCACTTTTTCTTATAAATATTAGTTTCGAAAACAGAAACATTAGAGGTTTCGGCCAAACTCTAAGAAATGTTTCATGGAAATAGCCTTGCAATTAGTTAAGATAACTCGTGAGCTAACATATAACAAATTTTAAAAGGATAATTCAACTGATTTAGTCTCTTGTTATAAAAATGAGATGTCAAGGAATTAATTTTCCAATTTTTATTTAAAGAATTTATTTTTAAACTTGTGTTTAAGCATGGGGATTACGAAATTAATTTTGAGTGTGTAAGTTAAAAAAAATAAAAACTGTTTAGTCAAGGTCTTTCACAATCAAAATCTTAAGCCAAGTTCTTTCCATGACCCCAGTCTTCAAGTTAAGATCTCTGTCTTTTTGAACTACCAAAGTTTTTTAAGTTAAGCTATCACCACAATCAAAGCCTTATTCAGAGAGACCATCTAATAAATAAATTGTTGACACTTGCCGTGTAAAATTTATGTTGTAGACAAGGATCATAAAATCTCTCACAGGGATGGATGGACTGACTGTCCCCGTTTAGGACGCAAATTGGGAACTATTCATCTCCAAATGAACAAAAACCGGAGATATAAATTTATATTTTAATTTAAATAAATAAATTCTCATTCTTATCAATTAAATGAAAATGTAAAATAATAATAATAACTAATTGATACTAAATTAAATGATCAATTATAATCAATTTTTTAGGATATTAACACAAGATTAACAGAGTTTTGTTCCTAGTAACAAATTATTGGTAAATAAAAGATAACTCTCCCAAATTATTAAAAATATAATGTTTTTATATCCTTTAAAATTTGAAAACATGAAGATCTCTGCACAATTATATTCTAGATTTTAAATGTTTCGAAAGGATAATGTAATTGATTTAGTCTCTTGTTATAGAAATAAGATATTAATAAATTAATTTTCTAATTTTTAAAGAATTTTCTTTTTGTTAAATTTTTGTTTATGCACAAGAGATAACAAAATAAATTTTGAGTGTGTAAGTTAAAAATAAAAATGGTTTAGTCAAGGTCTTTGTACAATCAAAATCTTAAGCCAAGGTCTTTCCATGATCCCAGTCTTTTAAGTTAAGTTCTTTGTCCTTGAGCAACCGAAGTCCTAAGTCAAACTCTCACCACAATCAACGCCTTATTCAGGGGCCATCTATCAAATTTATTAAGAATTTCCCTTCTGCTAATAAATAAATTGTTGACATTTGCCATGTAAAATTTATACTATAAATAGGGACGGAAAATTTTTCTAGAAGAATGGGACCAATTCGTTCAGGACGGGAATTAGGGACAATTTTATCCTTAAATGAGAAAACTGGGTGAAGAGAGGGATTTATCACCATCTCCTTTTTTTTTTTTGGGGCGAGACTTGCTTTCTGTTTTTTTTTTAAAAAATTTTAAAATATAATTTAAATTAAAAAACTAATATAAATTTATATTTAAATATATATAAATAAATTTTCGTTCTTATCAATTAAATACAAAATAATAATTGCAAGTTAAAATTAAGTTAAATGATCAATTATAATTATTCATTCAATTTTTTAGTATATTAACATAAGATTAACAAAGTTTTTCCCATTACAATTCTCTACTTTTTTGTTTTTCTTAGATCTTTGGTATAAATATCAGTTTCAATTTAAAGAAAATAATGTTTTGTAAAATATTCCACTGATGACCAAAATAGCATATGAATCCCACTGATGACTATTCGTGCTTAATTTATGCCATAAACAATTTCAAGGAAGCTTCTCTTGCTAGAAAACTTTATGTCAATTTGGTCATTATTCCACTTTTACTATTCCAAGTCAAAAAGGCAAGCCAATAATTTCAAAAGCAAAAGGATAACATCCTACAATTTTACCTTCGTTCACACTTTTATAAAAATTTCTAGACGCACGCTATACTGTCAGGAAATTTAAGTTAACAATTAGGAAAGGACATGGCAATTCATTAATTGACGAAAACAGTACATGAATCAACAGTGTGATTACTCGTGAGTCATTTTGGGTCACAAAAAATTATATTTTATTCAAATTATTTTAAACAGGTAATATAATTAATTAATAAATAATTTAAATTTTATTTTATTCTTATTTTTTTTATATTTAAAAATTTTTAAACAAAAAAAATAATATAATACTCTCTGAATCTAATTAAGGGATTGATTTTTACAACTTTATCTTTAAAAGAGATGATGAGAGAGTATGCTTTTGATATTGTAATTTTTTGTATTAATCAAATTTAAATATTTTAATATTAATCAATATTTACCTTAACTTTGATTGCTAGTCGTCATTTCATGAAAGATGAGTGTGAACAAACATTTAGCATCAAAAATTTAAAAATAATATTGATTTTTAATAGCTAATCTATATTGAATCCAAAACAATTATCCCATTTAAAAGATTCTGAGGTTAAAAAAAAATTAAAATTCATATTTACATTCGTATAATATTTACTAAAAAAAAATATAGACAAAAGTAAGAAAAAGACATAGCAATTCATTGATTAACCAAAATAGTATATGAGTCAACCAATGATTATCCTATTTGTGCTTAATAAGTCCCTAAATAATGCAAGATGCAGTTTCAAGGAAGCTTCCCTCGCTATAAAAACTTAATAACAATTCAATTTAGTCATTATTAGGTATTTACTATTCCAAGTCAAAAAGACAAGAGGATAAACTATTGAAACCCAGATCACAACAATGAAAATCACCAAGAATTATCTGATACACTACTAACTTGAACTTGTTTGATTTATTCAAGAGATTTACCCAAGACAAAGCACTCAGCAATAATCAAGAACCAACACCAGCAAGAATGTAACCAAACCTGAAATATTGATCCAGAAGAAAATCAAATTATATTACTTATCGAATCAATCAATTACAGAACCAAAATCAAGATCTTACATGATTTCATTCACTAAATTCTCGACTCTTCTTGCTCTTGATCACTTCAAGCCTCTGCAACTTTCTTCTCTCTATTTTTCTCACCTCTCATTATATTTTCTGCCTTCTATGCAAATTTATGCATTCTTCAACTAACATCAGTTACAAATTATTAACTAACTCTTTAAACTACCGTTAACTAAAGAGTATAACTTGACTTCATTTCTTGCCAACTCAGCACCATTTGATGCAGATCAATTTCAGTCAAACTCTTCAGACATGATCATCAAAAAGCATATTGTGAATTCTAAATCATGCTTCACAATCTCCACCTTGATTCAGCATTCATAATTGAATATGGTTTTGCAATCTCACATAATGATCTTTAGACACATTCAGCAATTTAATGTAATGTCTAAATTTCTCACCTGGAATTATTTTTGTTAACTTGTTAGCAGGATTTTCTACAATCTTTATCTTCTTCAATTTTATCTCTTCTTTTGAAATCATGTCTCTTATGTAGTGTAGTCTTACATATATATGCTTTGTTCTCTCATGAAACACCTGGTGTTTTGTCAATTACATAGCACTCTGACTATCACAGCAAATTGTAATACATTTCTAGCTAAATCCAAGTTCAGTAACAATTCCCTTCAGCCATATAGCTTCCTTCACTGATTCAGTGGCAGCCATATACTCTGCTTCAGTGGTCGAAAGTGTCACAACAGCCTGAAAGAATGCTTCCCAGCTTACTACACTTCCATAGAGAGTGAACACATAGGCAGATAATGATCTTCTTTTGTCAACATCAATAGCAAAATTAGAGTCAACATATCCCTTTAAGATATCAGCCTCATTATTTTCATTTCCATAAACTAAGCACATATTAGTAGAGCCTTTAACATACCTCAAGATCCATTTCAATGCTTCCAAGTGAGCTTTGCCAGGTTTTCCCATAAATTTACTAACTAAACTAATTGAATAAGTAAGATCAGGTCTGGTATAGACCATTGCATACATTAAAGAGCCAACTAAACTAGCATATGGTCTTGTTAACATATATCCTGCTTCTTCTTCATTCTTTGGTGATTGATCACTTGACAGCTTAAAGTGAGTTACCAAGGGAGTGTTGACTAGTTTAGCATCCACCATGTTGAATCTTTTAAGCATCCTCACCAGGTAGCTTTCTTGAGATAATCTGATCCTCTTCACTTTTCTTTCTCTGGTAATTTTAATGCCAAGAATTTTCTTAGCAGGGCCAAGATTCTTTATTTCGAAAGTATCACTTAGTTTTTGCTTAAGTTCTGAGATTCTTTGTTTATCTTTTCCAGCCACAAGCATGTCATCCACATATATCAATAGATAAGTCATTTCATCTAAGACTTCACCATTAAAGTAAACACAGCTGTCATAAGCACTCCTCTTATAGTTATTTTCCATCATAAACTCATCAAATTTTAAGTTCCATTGCCTTGAAGATTGCCCATACAATGATTTCTTGAGCAAGCAAACATAATATTCTTTTTCTTCCATGCAGAACCCTTCAAGTTGATCCATGTAAATTTCTTCTTTCAAATTTCCATGCAGAAAGATAGTTTTGACATCTAGTTGTTCTAACTTCATGTCATAAACAGCAACCAAGGCAAGCACAATTCTAATTGATGTATGCTTAACTATAAAAGAGAACACCTCATCATAATCGACACCTTCTCTTTATGTGAATCCTTTTGCAACTAATCTTGCTTTATGCTTGGTAGTTTCTAAATTTGAAACATCTTCCTTCCTTTTGAAGATTCATTTACATCCAACCACTTTCCTATTTACTGGTTTAGGAACAAGCAGCTAGGTCTTATTGTTTTCTAAGGATGAAATTTCTTCGTTTATTGCAGCCAACCATCTATATGAATCAAGTCCATTTACAGCTTTAGTGTAAAAACTTGGTTCATCATATTCAATCTTCTTAACTGTATGCAAGGCATATGCAATCAAATCTACATAGCCATATCTTGTAGGTGATTTTAACTGCCTTTTGTTTCTGTCCCTTATTAGATTATACTCATGTCGACTACTTAAGGCTGTATCTTTGTTAACATCAGGTTGAGTCTCTTTTCCTTCTGACTCTACTCTTACTTCATGCTACTCAAGTTCCACCTTAAACTGATCATTTTCTGAACTTTTTGAGTCAAAATTCTGACATTCCATTCCACTGACAATCTTGCCAAACATTTCATCTTTTTTAAACACAACATCTCTGCTAACAATACATCTTTCAACTTTACCATTGTGACACCACACTCTATAACCCTTAACACCCTTCGAATAGCCTATAAATACACCTTTTATAGACCTTAGATCTAATTTTTTCTACTTTACATGTACAAAAGCAGTGCATCCAAACACCCTCAAATGATTTAATGTAGGTGGTTTTCCTAACCACACTTCCTCAGGTGTTTTGTTGTTAAGAGATGAGAAAGAACTTCTATTTAGCACATAATTGGCTATAGTCATAGCTTCTGCCCAGTAATGTTTTGACAAGCCTGAGTTCAAGAGCATGCACCTTACTCTTTTAAGTAAAGTCCTCTTAAATCTTTATGCCACACCATTCTTCTATGGAATGAACCTTACTATCTTGTACCTACAAATATCATTCATTTTACAAAACTTGTCAAATACTTCACTACAGAATTCCATACCATTATTAGTTCTGAGAGCTTTCACTTTTCTTTCTTTTTGATTCTCAACCAGCATTTTCCAGTTCTTAAAGCAATTAAAAACTTGGTCCTTACTTTTCAGAACATAGTCCCATGCTTTTCTTGAAAATCATCTATGATTGAAAGGAAATATTTAAATCCTTCCATGAAAGTAACATATCTTAGCCCCCATAAGTCTGAGTGAATATATTCAAGTATGTTTTATGTTGAATGCATTCCAACACCAAACTTAAGTCTATGATGTTTTCTCAGAACACAGTATTCACATGTTTCCAAAGACTTACCTGTAACATCTCCTAAGAGTCTTTGTTTTTTCAGCTCAATTAAGCCTTTGTCACCTAAATATCGCATCCTCAAATGCCATAACATCATTATGTTTCTATTCTTTTCTATAGCCACATTCACATTAGTTTTAATGCTGGCATCTTCTATTACATATAGACCATTTTTCCTCATACCTTTCATCACAATTAAAGATCCTTTTCTCACCTTTAACACTCCAGATTCAGCCTTAAAACTATATCCATTTATGTCTAGCATTCCTAGTGAGATAAGTTTTCTTTTTAAACTTGGAACATATATGACATTTTATAGTTATATATGATTTCCATTATATAATCTCATTCTAATAGTACCACATCCAACTACATTACATGCTAGATCATTTCCTAATAAAACTTTTCCACCTTCGTTTAATGTCAAAGAAGAAAACAATAGTTTATTGGGAGTCATGTGGAAAGAGCAACCTGAATCAAGAATCCATTCTCCTTCATGTGAATTGGCTGAAACTGTGAGCATGAATGCTGATTGAAAATCATCATCTGTGACTATAACTGCATTACCTTGATCATTTGATTTCTTCTTCATGTTATGGTCTTTTCTTTCTAGGCAATTCCTCCTAAAATGTCCCTTTTTGTGATAGTAGAAACATTTAAATTTCTTATTCTTTGAAACTGATCTTAACACATTCTTCTTCCCCTTTTGATCTCTCTTGCTTGGTCTTCCCCTAACATACAAACCTTCAGCACCATTTAGGTCTCTAGTTTCTATTTTTTTATTCAATTCTCTAGAGTTCAGGGTAGACCTAACATTATGCATGGAAATTGAATCTTTCCCATAGAGCAATGTGTCAACGAAATGCTCATAGGACTTTGGAAGAGATGTTAAAACAATCAGTGCTTGATCTTCATCCTCTATTTTTATGTCTATTGATTCCAGGTCAAGAACTATCTTGTTAAACATATCCAGATGCTTGGTGATTGATCCACCTTCATCCAATCTAAATGAATACAACTTTTCTTCAAATAGAGTCTGTGTGCTAGTGATTTCGTCATGTATCTGAACTCTAACTTGTTCCAGATTTCCCGAGCAGTATTTTCTTTTGAAATCTCCCTTAAGACTTCATCTCTAAATGAAAGCACTAGAGCAGTGTGAGCTTTCTTGATTATTTCTTTCTTCTTCGAATCAACCAAGCTTTCTAACATTTTATCTTCATCAAGAAGTGCCTCTTATACACCTTCATGCACCAAAAATGCTCTCATCTTCATATTCCAGAGGTTAAAATCGTTATCCTTTGTAAATTTCTCAGTTGAGAACTTAGTTGTCACCATAATTATGATCTTCTTAGCTCTGATACCACTTGTTGAAACCCAAATCACAACAATGAAGATCACCAAGAATTATTTGATGCACTACTAACTTGATCTTGTTTGATATATTCAAGAGATTTACCCAAGATAAAGCACTCAGCAATAATCAAGAACCAATACCAGCAAGAATATAACCAAACCAGAAATATTGATCCAAAAGAAAATCAGATTATATTGCTTATCGAATCAATTAATTACAGAACCAGAATCAAGATCTTACAGGATTTCATTCACTAAATTCTCGACTCTTCTTGCTCTTGATCACTTCAAGCATCTGCAACTTTCTTCTCTCTGTTTTTCTCACCTCTCATTATATTTTCTGCCTTCTATGCAAATTTATGCATCCTTCAACTAACATCAGTTACAAGCTGTTAATTAACTCTTTAAACCACCATTAACTAAAGAGTGCAACTTGACTTCATTTCTTGCCAACTTAGCACCATTTGATGTAGATCAATTTCAGTCAAAGTCTTCAGAGATGATCATCAAAGAGCATATTGTGAATTCTAAATCATGCTTCACATAAACATCTTATGTTAACACATTTGTCTTACAAGTTGACTGACTTTTCACTCGACCCTCATTACCACCAGTTGTACTAGTTATATCCTTTTGGTACGATGTTTCAAGGACATTTATAGTAAAATTACAAACTTTTGTTACCTACTAAAACAATATATTATTTTCCATATCAGCCAATTGCTGCTGAAGATGAAACATTGAAGAATTCTAATATTTAATAAGTTGTTTCATTACACACCAACTGTAGGTTCAGAATGATAACCCCTCAATTCTTGACACATTTCAAGTTAACTAGAGAATGTTGTAAAAATATGCTTAGTATTTGAAACACAAATCATGTATCGATCGGAAAAGTAATGTGTACAAGTGACAATAGATAACAAAGTACTTCTAAAACAAATTGCACTCCAACACCCACCAGAAACAACAGTTTATTAATTGAAAAGTGGCAATATTACAACCAAATGACAATAAAATGATGCTCGGTAACAAATTTATACCAAAACTTGGAAATCTCCCCTATAATCTCTATCATCATTGAAGCAAGCTGACACTAACGACTGGATTCAAAACAGGGAAGAAAAGCATTTGAATGGATTTGTTAATTTTAGTCAACAAGGTAGCTTTACTCACCCCTCCCATGCCATGTATGCCAAAATTTCCTGCTTGTTCTTCTGAGAGGCATCTCCAAATTAACATTCTCAAGGGTTGGTTCCAAGCTTAGTATTTCAAATACCATTCTCCCGTACTTGTAGCTTGTAAAGATTAGAAGAGACGCATGTGAAGACATTTTCATTTTTTATTTTTTATTTTTTCCTTTGTTGGAAGAGAAAGCAAGCTGGGACTTGATGGGCCATAGGAAAACCAAGCCCTAATCAATTACTTGTCCAGCCCAACAAATGAAATGGCTACACCCTTGATTTCCAGAGAATCAGAGGAAGAAGGCAACAAAGATCACACAACAACAGGAGGATTCAGTTGCGCTATAATACAGAAATAGATCATCAATGGAAGGACATTTTGGTTCCACTGAATACTGGATATTGCACCATTTGTTTTTAGATAATATTCTTTATTTTATGACCCATAATTTAGATTTCTTGTCTACTAATCTAGCTTTTATATTAAAACAAACTCTAGAATGCAATGAAATCATTTAGTCGGTGACCGAATTCAACAGTGAAAACTCAAAATATGAATTTAAGATAATGTTTAAGAAGTTAATATTATTTTAAAATTTTTAGAATTAAAAGTGAAAGAGAAAATTATTAAGATATAAATTAAGTTTTAATGTTGTTGTTATTATTATTATTTTTACAAATTGCCTCTACATGGTTCCCCAATAATACTATACAAACCATACATTCATTGATAAATAATAAATAAATTTGAATAATAAAATTTAGAATTTCATTTTAGTATTTCTTTTGTTACAAATCTTTAATGGGAATTAACATTTGCCTCTCTTTATCACTTTTTATTTTGAATACATCGCCTTGATTCTGACTCAGCATTCCTCCCAACATCATTTCCCTCTCCTCCCTTGACTCTGTCCTTCCCATCAATCCTATCCTTTTTCCCTTCCTCTTCTTCATAAGCTTCCTCCTCCTCCTCATCTTCATAAACATCCTCCTCTTCATCTTCATCCTCGTCTTCTAATTCTCCATCATGTTCTTCTTCATCATCATATTCAGCTGGAGCACCGCCTTGACAATCCAAATCATCATCGGAGTCAATGGAGAGCCTACGATCCATTCGACCCCTATTCCATTTCTCCTCTGATTCTTCCTCCACCTCGTCATCGCTGGCTTCTCTTCTACGCATTACAAGTGAGCGTTTCACTACTTCTGGATCACTCTCATACTCCTCCACTGCCTCCGCTTCTTCTGCGGTTGCAGTTGTAGCAGCAGTCGCCATTGATAAATTTTTTACTTCCCAATTATTTAATATATTATAATTTCAATTATCCCCCAAAAAAGGAAAAACTTGAAATAGCACTCAACTCTTCGAAACCTTTAAGTACAAATATTTTCGGAAACCAAGCAGTAATATGAGAAAATTGCACTAAAACAAAACAAGAAAATCCATAAATTTCCGAGAGTTTTCGAAACTGAACTACAATTGCATGAAATCTTGAATTAAAAAGCCATAAATATTAAAACCTTTCGTGAAGGAAACGAGCCAAGCAAAAACTACAGAAAACTCAAATTTTGTCAGGAACAAAAACAAAGCACAGAGAATCCTCCATAATCGAAACCCTAGAGAGGTAAAATTGAGTTTTTGCAGGACTCGGATCTAAGTTTAACGATTTCTGGGAAACCCTAGATTTTAAGGGTAAGAGCGATTCTTTTAAAAGAAAAACAAGGGCTTTCAGCATTGTCGTCATCAATTGCATCGAGGAAACTATTTATACGTGTGAAGTGAAGATCGTTGTTTAAGTTAAAACTCTAGCGTATGAGATGATTGGGTCTACAAGAGGTACACCTTAGGAGGCTACAGCCCTTGCCTAGGGATGATAGCAGGACAGACACGAGACAAATGCTTTCCAACTTCTATTTGAATTCCTTAAAAAAATTTAATATTAAATTTATATTATATTTATAATAAATTTAATATTTATTATTAAATTAATTTAAATAAATATTTAATAATTAATATTATAAGTTTTTAAAATATTTATGACTTCTATATCCATACCAAAAATTTTTTTTTTTATCATACAACTTTAAATAATATCATATAAAAATTTAAAATAAATAATCAAACTTTAAAATTTTAAAAATTTAATTTTTTTTAATTTAAATTTTTGTTTTTGTTTCAAATTTTTATAGAAGTCGTTTTAAGTTACAAGAAATTATATATATATATATATATATATATTCAAAAAATTTCACTATTAAATAATTTTTTTTATACTTAATTTGACTTATTTTGAATTAATTTTTTTTAATAGAGAGTAAATATTATTTAACGCACTTTTTCAATTTTTATTTATTTAATTCATCTAATAAATATTATTTTCTTAGTATTTAAAAAAAATGTTTTCATAAATAAAAGATTAAAATATTTAAAAAAAATTAAATCTATTTCAAGTGCACAATATATTTAGCCAACTCATCACACAAGTTGCCAAGATAATCATCTAAAGTCCATCCCATTTATGCATTCATAATGGACCCATTCCTTCTTTAGCCTTATGAATATAGAGATGAACTCTTTTAGCTTTCAAGCTTGGCTTCAACGATTTGTATCCAAGCGGTAGCCATCAGTGGCCCATTTATTATGTGTGCTTTATACTACAATTTTTCATAATTTCTTGGACTCAATTGAAAATTATTATGTTCATGTGCATTTACATTCTCCTATTGTTAAATATCCACAACTCTTCTAATATTCTTAAATATATATTTTAAAAAAAAAAATTAATGTATACAATATTTCAATAGATGGTAAAATTAATTACATGTAACACAATAAAGATTAGTATAATCCCATGGGAATCACTAATAATCTGTAAGTTTTATCTCATTCTTTATTCTATAGTTAATTTATAATGATCTAGTATTAATGTCCTATCCGTACTCATATGTATGTTTCAAGGCTTTAATAATCGGTCTTTACACATATTATATATATATATATATATCATTGCTAATAGATTGATAAAATAATCGCAAATCATTAGAATATAACTAAAATTTGAACAAATGATTATATGAAAATAAAATATATATTTTTTTTAATTTTTCAAAATTTAAGAAAGAAAATAATACTCTTACATTATACTATTATATTGAAGTTATTCCATTTACATATGACATTATTATCCTTCCTCAACCTTGAACATTTTTAAGCAAAGTATTTCTAACTTTCAAGAGTCTAGTTGCAATATTTTTGGTATTGATCCTCTCCTTAGGTAATTCCGTAGTACACTCCAGAGCTAGATTCAAGATCGACGATACACATTGCTCTTTTGCAGCAAAATGTTTGTCCGTTTTGCTTAGAAGATTCGAGTCCGCAAGTTCAATCACTGAGCTATGTAGCAAGTCATTTACCCAACTCTTCAAGCTCATTTCTCCAGCAAAAAATTCGTCCGTGGGTTTCTTCCTGGTAAATGTTTCCATTAACAAAATCCCATAACTGTAAACGTCACCTCTCGTCGATATTTTTCCTTCTCTTCCATACTCTATATATCTCATCAATTTATAGGTAGATAATTAATCAAAAATAATATCATGTACAACATGAAAAATCAATAAAAAAAATTTAAAAATGAACAAAAATATGGAATGTGGAACAAACCTGGTGCCATATAACCAATCGTGGAAAGTGTTTGAGTCAACGTCGTAGAGTGATCTTCTCCACTCAGAAGCTTTGCAGTCCCAAAATCACTTAAATGTGCAACCATATTTTCGTCTAATAAAACATTGCCAGGCTTTAAGTCACAGTGAACAACGGGAATCGAATATCCAAAGTGAAGATATTCCAAAGCTGATGCAACATCTATCATTATGTTCAACCTCTGAAAAATATCCAAAACGCAGTTGTCCGAATGCAAACACTTCTCCAAGCTCCCATTAGGCATGTATTCTAATACCAATGCTTTAAAATCATCGTTTGAACAACTGCTGATGATTTTCAGGAGGTTTCGATGACGAATACTTTTCATCACTTCACATTCGGCATCAAAACTCTCAAATGCTCTTTCAAATTGTAAGTGAAATACCTTTACTGCAACTTCCATTCCGTCCTGAAATCTTGCCCTGTAAACAGAACCAAAACTTCCCGTACAGAGTAGGCTCCCCTCGCTAAATCTATCCGTTGCTCGCCAAATTTCGAGGTATGAAAATCTTCCCATTGTTGCTTGCGGTGGCACATTAGCATCATTTGGCAACTCTGTACTCCTTTTCCGATGTCTGGATAGCAACACAAATCCAAGAACCGATATGAATGCAATACTCAATGGCAAAACAATCGCTAGGAAAAGAACATTTTTCTTTGATCTTCGATGAGTGCTAGTGTTGTTGGTTTTGCATGTCGGGACTTGCAGATAGAATGAACCACACAATAAATCATTTCCTACAAATGATTCTGCCGCGAAGTTTGCAAAAGAGCCTCCTTTAGGAATTTCTCCTTCCAATCTATTGAAAGATAGATTTAAATGTTTGAGATACGAGAGTTTCTCCATGGATTTAGGAATAACTCCAGAGAGATTATTGTTGGACAAATCCAAGGACTCTAAGCTTGTCAAGTCACCGAATGATTCAGGAATTGAGCCTGTCAATCTATTAGATCCCAAGGAAAGAAATTGTAGAGCTTTTAGGCTTCCAATTGTTGCTGGGATATCACTTGCAAAATAATTATTTGATAGATCCATTTCTATCACAACCTTCAAATTTCCAATTTCCAATGGTAGAGGTCCGGTGAGAGAATTTGATGAAAGGTCAATGGATAACATGTCTTTAAGGTTCCAGAAAGTTGACGATATGGAAGTTAACTCATTGGAGCTCAGATTGAGTTTCCTCAGAGTTGAGAGATTACCTAGGCATGCAGGAATCGGTCCAGAAAGTTTATTACCTAGCAATTGTAATGTATCCAATGCAGCCAAACGACAAAGATCATCTGGGATTGATCCTTCTAAGTTATTATTTTGAAGAAACAAACCTTGAAGTCTCTGTAGCTTACTCAGTGAATTTGGAATAGAGCCGTTCAAGTTATTGCCCCCTAAACTTACGACTGTCAAGTTGATCAGGTTTCCGATCTCTTCTGGAATGCTACCGCTCATGTTGCAAATGGACAAGGAAATTACTTCTAAAGAATTGGAAAGATTGCCTATGGAGCTTGGAAGGATGGAATTTAGTGGATTTCCACGTAAGGATAGTATTCTTAATTTCTTGCAATTTGCCAGAGAGGAAAGAAAGTTCAATTCTGGAGTTGAAGATGTCAAGTAGTTATAAGATAATCCGAGCCGCTGAAGGTTTCTTAAATTGGCAAATGTGTTAGGAATAAAACCTGAAAAGGAGTTGTATGACATCGCTAGAGTGGAGAGCTTTGAAGCATTGAAGATGAAACTAGGAATTGGCCCAATGAAATTATTGGACCATAGGTAAAGCCCTTCAACATTTGGAAGTTCAATGTCTATGCTTGATGGGAGGCTTCCCGTGAGACTATTATTAGTAAGGGAAAGTATTTTCAATGCTGACACGTTGAAGATCATAGTAGGGACAACACCAATTAGGTTGCAACTTTTAAGATCTAAAATCTCGAGATTACGAAGATTGCCCATTTCATTTGGTATCTCACCTGCAAATATGAAATCTTATTTGCTTATAATTTTCTTACAAAAGTTTGTATAATTTTAAAAATTTTTAATTGATAATAAATCCAATGGAAGTACTGAATTTTTTTTTTTTTAACAATACTCACTTATTTTCTTAATTTTTGAAAAATAATTAATTACCTTCTTATACCTAATTTTACTCCTATTTGTCTAATATTTAAAATTTCCTAATTAGGCTCATAATCTTAGTTTCACTCACTTACCTTCCCAGTGTTTTTGAAAACTACATAGTTATCCTCCTATTCTTAATTTTTTTTTCTTTAAAATACATACTTAATTACCCCCCATCCCTAATTTTTTTAAAAATACCTAATATCTCTCATCCTTAATTTTTTTTTAAAATGCATACCTAATTATCCTCCTATTTAAAAATAGCTAATTACCCCTTATTGAATCTATTATCTTAAAAGGTCAGAAAATAAAATAAAATAAAAAGTTGAATAGTTTAGATAAATAGTGAAGACTTGAACTTTGGATCTTTAAAATTCTGTAAGTATATAACCCTAAGCTAAACAACTAGCTATTTTTTTTTTTAATTATATCATAAAACCAATAAAAATATTAGGTGGATTTCATATTCAAAAATATATAATAGATTGTATAATACGATTTACAAACCAAACAAGT
Organism: Khaya senegalensis; assembly: GCA_032402905.1. NCBI lineage: Eukaryota > Viridiplantae > Streptophyta > Magnoliopsida > Sapindales > Meliaceae > Khaya > Khaya senegalensis. Next base: position 5,085,214 of record CP135548.1, on the reverse strand, counting down.
AACGATGGTAATGTAAAATTTACGAGATAAGTATGTAATTTAAAAAAAAAATAAGGGGCAAACTGGCATTTCACCTTTTTTATTTTTTTAAATCTCTTAATTACGAATTTGAATGGTGTTGACACCAAATTATTTGGCAAGGACGGAAATAATATTTCAAAAACTAACTATATTTAGGGATCAATAGATTAAAATTATTAAAGTGTGTCCTTATTTATTGTTTCACCAAAATTTAGTAATTTATTTGTTGTTATCCCAATTATATTATTTATATTTTTGAAATAATATTTAGGGATCATATAACTATATTTAGGGATAAAAATTATATTATTGTTATAAATCATATTTGATCAAATTAACTGTCAATATGATATTCAAAATGCACATTTTTTTCTTCTATTTTTACATTAAGATTTAGAATATTTATCTTTTAATAGTTATTTATATTACCATCTAAATTAAAAAAAAAAAAGTAGCTAACATTTGAATCTAGTATTTAAAGTATCAAATTGAATTTGATAGTCATCAATTATTTTCTTTATTCATTATGATAGAAGAGGAGAAAGGGACACTAAAGTAATATTTCAATTTGACTTCTTTCTTTAGAACTAAGATACAAAACGAACATACCTTGGAGTGTGTTATCGCCAAGATATAACTCCTTAAGCTGAGTCAAGTTCCCAAATTCTTTTGGTATGGCTCCTGATAAATGATTGAACGACAAGGCTAAAAACTGCAGCTGTTTGCAACTTGATATACCGGATGGCATTTCGCCATGAAACATGTTTCTGCTCAAATAAAGGGTTTTCAAGTAAGGAAAATAATTGCAAATATTTGCTGGAAGTTCGCCAGACAGGCTATTATTCCTAAAATCAAGAGTTAGTAATGAGGACACGTTGTAAAAGGAAGGGAAAGAACCGGAGACTTGGTTGGCAGCGAGAGTAAGTGATTTCAGTGTATGTATGCTGAAGATGGAGGAAGGAATGGTACCGAATAGTCGGTTATTACTAAGATCGAGTGTTTGCAGTGAAGATAGATTTCCAAGCTGAAAAGGAATGGTTCCTGCAAGATCCAAATGAGAAATATTCAAGGCTGTGACTCTACGTTGATTATCATCACAAGTAACGCCAGTCCAATTGCAGACAGAGGTAGTTGCGTTCCAATTTTTGGCGAAGAAATTAGTTGGATCATGAATTATGTGAGCTTTCAGGGCAAGAAGAGCATCTTTTTCTGTGGTAATACTACCGGGGGCTGCTGCAAGAATGAGGGGAGGAATCAAACAATGGACGAGGAAAAGTGCTGCAGTAAAGAGATAAGGAATTCTCTCCATGAGAACGGAAATTGAAGTGTGCGTCTCTTTGTTGCTCGTTTGATAATGCTCTGAAACACAAGTGCCGAGTACATTTAAATATTGACCCATCAAGTAAAATATAAGAAACAAATGTGTGCTTGAATAGTATTTCTGGGAACTTTCACGAGTGCCTTTCCTGCCCCCTGAAGCACGTCACAGTGATGACTTGGAGCTCCAGTCCAACCATGGAACGACTTGGCGCTAGTTAGTAAAAATAATTTAACATTAAAATTTGATTTTTACCCTAGTAATTTTCTCCGTCATTTATTGTTTCAATAGATGTGATGATCTTTAATTCAATGGGAGAAATTTAAAATTTTTACAATAATTTATCATTCTATTAGCTGTTCATTTTAATGCACTCCTTTGTTTTTCTTGGATCTTTGATAAAAACACCACTTTCTTAGATCTTTGATAAAAGCATTACGTTCATGTAAAAATAAAGAAAGTTCTATAACTATTAAGATATCCAATATTAGTTCATAAAAGATTTTTTTTTTTTTATGAAAACACAAATATCTCATGCACAACTAAATTCTTGTTTTTAAATGTTTTGAAAGGATAATTCAATTGATTTAGTATCTTGTTATAGAAATAAGATGTTAAGAAATTACTTTTTCAATTCTTATTTTTTTTTTAATTTTAATTTGTATTTATGCATGGGAGGTAACGAAATTAATTTTTGTAGAATCAAAATCTTTAGCCAAGGTCTTTCCATAACCCTAGTCTTTAACTTAAGGTCTTTGTCTTTGCACAACCAAAGTCTTAAGCTCTCGGTACAATCAAAGCAGTATTCAGGGACCATCTAATAAATGAATTAGGGTCCATTTAATAAATAAATTGTTGCCTTATTCAGGGAACCATTTAGTAAATGAAATTGGGACCATCTAATAAATAAATTGTAGACAGTTGTGTAAAATTTATGTTGTATATAGGAATGACAAAATTTTCTACAGGAATGGGACCAACTTGTCCAGGATGGAATCTGAGACGATTTTATACCGGAACAAAAAATTCAGAAGAGGCTGGAAATCGGAGACAATTTCATCCCCAAACAAAAAATTTGGAAGAGAACAGAAATTTATCGCCATCCATGTTTTTCTCTCTCTCTCTCTTTTTTTTTTTAAAAATATTTTTAAAGTTATAAAAAACTTGTATAAATATATATTTGAACATGTATAAATAAATTGTCATTCTTATCAATTAAATAAAAAATGTATTAAACTAAAAATAATAATAACCTGTTGATATTAAATTAAATAATTAATTATAATCATTATTTTTTTAGTATATTAACACAAGATTAAAAAAAAAGAATACTAAATTTTTTTTTTTTGTTTACTAAAAAAAAAATCTATTTTCCGTAAATTAATAAAAAATAAAATTATAAATGCTTTATTTAATTTAATTTTTTAATTTTAATTTTAGAATTAAACTTATAATTTATTGACATTCACGTATTGACACGTTGATTTATTATTTTATTTTATTTTGTAAATATGTTGTGTATTTTTATTAATTGCTAAATGAGGACAGGACTAAATGAGAATCCCTCCTAAAAATGAGAACAAGGAATTTTTAACAAGGATATCCTCCAAAAACAAGAATGGGATAGAACTAGAAATTTTTACCCTAGTAATTTTCTCCGTCACCTCTTGCTTTAAAAATATAAGTAATATAACATTCTCAATTGTCATTTCAAATTTTTATTGTCTTAATTAATATGATAATCATTACTTCAAAGATAGAAATTTATAATTTTTTAAATAATTTATCATTCTGTTTACCATTGTAATTAAATAACAAATTCTACAGTTGAAATGTTGAAATATTATTTTTTGTCTAAATTCAATATGCTGGCTATATCTAATTAAAGAAAACTTTGTCTATTCCTATTCGGGGTGTTCTATAAGAGAAAATTCTAATAAAATTATATATAATATCATGTAATTAAATTTTATTTCTTGTTATTATAATTACAATTTTATTGATAATAATAATAAGACCATAAAATAAAATTATATCATATATTTTTTTTATAATTGTAATTAGTTTTAAATAATTGAAAGAAAAGAAAAGTATTTGGTACAAAAAGAGAAACATACTTTATAAAAAAAATACAATGATACGTGCCATATTTATAAGCAAAATTGAATCAGAAAATCTGCATAATATCTCATTATCCTTATAATTTCCGTAGAAAACCATTTATATGCAAAGATTGAATTGGGAATGGTGGGTGACATGTGAAGGAAAGAATATGACGATCAATCTGGCTTCTTCTAATAGCCTATCTTGCATCATCTCCGCAATGAAAATAACTCAACAAACAATGAAGAGCTCGAAAAGAACGTTATATTAAGATACGATGTATTCTGTAATTCTTCTTAAATGAAAAATAATGATCCCTGAAAATTTAGAGAGCAGGAATTGACGTGGTGATATTAGGACTGTTGACTTTGATATTAGATTCTCTATTTGATTTGACTCTAATTTAAGTAAATAAAAAATAATAATTAAAATATATCTAATCATCCAATTCTTTTTTTTATTTTATTAATGATATTGAATAATCTAATTGCTTAAAAAGGTCCAATGTTTTTAAATGAAATTTTACTATATCAATCTTCTCCTTATTTTACTTGTCAAACCAGATGTCAATCACAAATCTGTCAACAATAGCTCTTGGTATGCGACAAGTGGGGAAGTAGACCATCGAACTCAGTAGTAGAGATGTACAATTCTTTAAGACATATGCCATCAGGGTAGCTACCTGTCAGGCTATCACTTACGACAAGCAATGCCAGCTGGGAAAGCAGAGATTGAAGATGATAGATGAAGGAATACTACCTGTTAAGGAATTATCTGTTCGTGCTGGCAACTCGAATTCCACAATTTTGACTAGCTTCTGTGGAATTTTGCCTGCACAGTAAAATGTGTGAACAATTTGTCATTCAGCTAGTACAACGGAAAATAGATTGCCCAAAGAATATGTCATGCACTCTGGATATGCAAGAATTTCAGCCTGCCTATAGCTGACAGGAATATAAGTGAAACTTAATAAATTTTGTATATGCACTTTGTATATTATTAAACACATAATCCAATAATCACAAGATATGCTTCTTTTCGCTTTTATTGATACAACTTATGATGCAAATTATTGATACAGGACTGCAAAAATGTATTACATATTCTTGTAAATGCAAGTTCAGGTTGCAACCTAATCAGTTCAAGTTGTAACCTAATCGGTCTTTTTATCGTAAAAATAAGAGATTAAGAGATCGAGTCTCTCTGTATATGATTGTTCATCTCGGTACTTCACGAGTAATATATTTCCAGACCATGCACCATCCATTTTCTAGACCATGCTGTGAGATAAACTAACAAATGGAGATCTACATTTGGGATCGAATTGCATTTCATTCTCTTGAATGTGATGTCTAACCACCACAATGTGATAGCGTTTGGTAGCTTCTAATTGGTGTTTTTGTGATCATTACATATAATCCAAGATGCATTTGGAACCAAATCATACATTACAATAAGCAGTCGGTCTCCCCATATGAGAGATAAGAGTCCTGTTTGTCTATACATGTTTTTGTTGCTCAACATATGTAACATGGGAAAATTCACAACAAAAGTTGCATTAGTATTGAATCTTCTTTTCTTTTGATGACTGATAACAAATCTGTCACACGAACCTACATTTTCTTCATTGATTAACAAAAAAAAAAAAAAAAAGAATTGATATATTGAGATTCACAACATTATAAGAAAAAGAAAAAACTGTTGTCGTTTGCCTGCCTCTCTCATTTCCAACATCTAATTTTGGCTTTGCCATGGCAATGAAGGCAGTCTTTCCTCAAAATTGCGGAAACATTTTCCTTGTAAACGCTATCTGCAACCAACATTTTCCAAGTCCCCTTATTTCACTCCACTGCTACACAATTTTTCATTTGGGTAATAATTTCGCAGTCCTGTATCAATAATTTGCATCATAAGTTGTCAGAACATACAAATAATTTGCATCTTAAGTGAAGTCATAGCACTATCACTTCAGTCACCACATCTCAATGCTAAATGAATTTTTAGTCTACAAGTAATTTAATTTGTTTGGTAATTTTATACTCTTGATATTTAAGATCTCTGAACAATTAAATTATTGATTTTAAATGTTTCAAAAAGGATAATTCAATTAATTTATTCTCTTGTTATAGAAATAAAATTTTAAGAAATTAATTTTTCAATTTTTAAATATTTTTTTCTTAATTTTGTGTTTATGAATGGGAAGTAATGAAATTAATTTGAGTATGTAAGTGTAAAACGAAAATAGTTTAGTCAAGGTGTTTTTACAATAAAAATCTTTAGCCAAGGTCTTTCCATAACGCCCCAGTCTTTTAAGTTAAAGTCTTAGTCTTTGTACAACCAAAGTCTTAAGCTCTTGGCACAATAAATGGTTTATTTAGGGACCATCTAATAAATAAATTGTTGACAATTGCAATGCAAAATTTATTGTTATAAATAGGGACAATAAAATTTTCTGCGAGAATAAGACTAGCCTATTTAATACAAGGATCGGGAACAATTTTTTTCTCAAGTGAAAAAATTAGATGAAAAGAAAATTCCATTTTCGTTTTGGGGTAGGAATAGGATGGATCTCCATTTTGTTCCTCACTTTCCTTTTTTTTTTATTTTAAAATATTTTAAAAATTATAGAAATTGATATAAATTTATAATATATATATATATATATTAGCCTAGAAAATTTCTCCATCACCTCTTTCTTTAAAAAATTTATGGTGATACAATATCATCATTTACTATTCCAAATGTTTATTGTCTCAATTGATGTGATAATCATTAATTCAATGATGGAAATTTATAATTTTTAAAATAATTTATCAGTCTACCTACCATTCATTGTAATATACTTTTTGCTTTTTCCTTTTACCATTCTCTATTCTTTTGTTTTTCTTGGATCTTGAATACAAATATCACTTTCAAGTTAAAGTAAATAAAGTTTTGTAACCGAAGAGATATTCGATATTAGTTTTGAAAACAAAGATATTAGAGTATTCAGCCAAACTCCAAGAAATGCTTCATGAAAATATCCTTACAATTAGTTAAGATTACTCATGAGCTAATGTAACAAATTATTGGCACAACTCTCACAAATTATTGAAAGTATACTAATTTTTATGAACCACTCAGATAGATTATCTCTAGGAAACCAAGTCTTTTAAGTCAAGATGTGAAAGGGATGGTTGAGTGAATATTATCCCCATGGCGGTTGGATGCGTGGATATCTCAAAAAAAAAAAAAAAAAGTAGGATTTTTCAAGAAAAGAAAAAAAAAATTGCACAACCAAAGTCTTAAGTCAATGTATTGTTCCAAAAAACAATATCACAAGGAGAATTATTATGACGTGTTCGCATTTTTCAGCAAAAGGGCTCAGACTGAGTTTATGACTTAGTAGATTATACAGAGTATAAAATAAGGTAAGGGAATAAATTCTCTCTCCATGCTGGTTACAGTATGAGTAAAGAACGACGAGGGTGAGATTTGGATTTTGTTTCTTTTGAAAATCAGAAAATAATTTAAATAAATAAAATTACTTTAATATGGTATATATATTTTGGTCGCCTTAGGAACTGCTGACGTAGTTGGTTGGGGCCTAAATTTAGAGCTCGAGCATAAAATCAATTATGTATTATTTGGTTCAATTTAATTCAAAAAAATCCACATTATAGGAACCATGACTTTTATCGTAACTAAATAACATATTCCACAGTTGAAACACTAAAGTATTCTGTCTTATGTTGGCATTAATTTTGACAATTAACGTAATCAGTTCATGGCATAGTTTGATATTGATTTAGTTATAAAAATAGAATCTCGTAGTTATGTATTTTTGAATTATATTTGTTCTTATTTGTAATTTTCATAAAGGCATTATAAACTTGATTATTACTTATTTACAGTACAAAATTTTCTCTCCATTAGAAATATCTTATTAAAAATTGAGAACTATGATTCGTGTGATAGAAAAATTGTTTCAGGTCTAATTCTGATATTTGAATTAACAAAAATTATTCATAAAATTACCAAAAAAATCTAATAATAATATTTAAGTGTCATTTTTTTAAGACAATGATTCAACTAATATAAGAGTTATTTAAGTAATAATTCTTTTTATATTTTACATGTAATCATAACTTTACTACCTTATAACCTACTCCATTTTCATCATATTTGTATATATATGTATATATACAAGCATTATCTAAGTTGAAAAGAAAAAAACATTACCACCTATCTGTCCCAAAGTTCCACTTTTATCACTTAAAACAGTCATAATTTAAAAATTATCATTTACTCTCTCCGAACACTTCACATTATTAATTGTGAAGCTTACTCCTCCTGAACTTTTCACACTATTAATTGACTTAGCAACTAAAAGAGTTTTCTAATAATTTGGCAATTAAAATTAAAACATATTTTAACATGTCAATTAGCACAACATGAGTTATTTTGCTCTGCCAAATCCCTTGGTCGAAATGGCCCACAATTCTCTTTCTTTCTTCAATCGTTCCTATCATTCGTTCCTCCCTTTCTTTCACTCGGTGACCTTGAAATACAATAAAATAATTAGAAATAAAAAAGTTAAACAAAACAAAGATTAGTGAACTATGTCCCGTAAACTTATGAACCAAATTTCATGGTGGGCTTGGACTGGCCAGGACTAACACTGCTCATGTTTGATCATGTCTGGCAAGAAAACCGACCTCAGCGGCAATTCATGACCAACCCTTTTTCCACTTCTAACAATATATACCTTTTTTTTATCATAATTTGCACAAAATACGTGCAAATTTTGAAATATATATATGTGTGTGTGTGTGTGTGTAATGATTGGTGCAGAAATCTTGCTAAACTATACACCAAATCAGTGCTAAACAAATCTTGATTTGATCAAACAAACTGAATGTTCAGATTAATGATACCAGAAGCAACATTCAAGAAAAGAATCAAAAGACACAAGGTTTACGTGGTTCGGCAACTGATGCCTACATCCATGGATGAACAAATCCCAGCTCCCTTTATTAATCAAGAATGAAAGAATATCTAGATTACAATCAGAAGACTACAAACTAGTGAAGAAGAAAATTACAGCCAAGAAACCTGCACATACTTTCTGCAAATCATTCTCTCCACTCTGTTTTCTGCTTCACACCAATATTCACTGAATATTAGTCATAAATTGCTCTCTCTAATCTCCGAATTTTCCAGCTTTTAAAGGAAACTCATTTGACTTGCCACGAGGAGTTCCTTTTTGATAACTGTATATCAGTTTTAACTGTCTAACTACCTTCACCAACTACACTCAACTAACTTCCCTTTTTAACAGCTCAATTAATCACTCTTTCTTATACTTTTGAATCACTTCTGGAATCACAATATATATATATATATAAGAAACATGGAATTGAGAATAGATTTGTGCAGATAAAGAGAAATGATCATCATTCCCACGTGGGCCCCATTTTGGAAGATAATTCTTTCAGCTTTCAATCTTTTCTTAAACAATTTGTTTTCAAGCAGCTGCCATTAGTGGCCCATTGTTTTTGTGCTTTATGCTACAATGTTTCATTATTTCTTGGTTCCAATATCTAAAATAATCATTCATAATTCAAATCTCCTCTCAACTCGCAATAACAAGTGAGGCTTGAAACTTTTTTTTGTTTAGATAGTCCATCAAATAATTGAAATCTCTCCACAATGGTGTAAGTGGGGTTTAAACCCCATACTAAGTCAAAAGATTTTACCAGTTAATGAATTAGCATCAACAAAGAAACATCCATAAAGATTTTGCCTTGGATAATTGTAAACAAGACCGTGTTAGTGGTATAATCTCATATAATATAATAAAGATTTGTACGAGTAAGTATCTGAAAGTCAGATAAGGAAGAATAAGTTGAGGATAAAATCAAGTAAAAACAAATGAATTTTAATTCAATTTTTCATAATTTTAGAATTGAAAATCATACTCTTTCGCTCTAGCTGAAGTTATTCATTACATGGAATAATACACACCCATACACACACTAATTTACATTTGATATTATTATCCTTCTTCTACCTTGAACAATTCTAAGCAAAGCATCTCTAATTTTCACGAGTTTAGCTACGACTTTTTTGTTGTTGATCCTCTCCTTAGGTGGCTCTCTTGTACACTCTAGAGCCAGATTTAAGATCGATGACACACATTGCTCTTTTGCAGAAAAATATATATCTACTTTGCTTAATAGATTTGGGTCAACGAGTTCAATCACTGAGCTGTGTAGCAAGCCATTTACCCAACTTTTCAAGCTCATTTCTCCAGCAAAAAATTCATCTGTGGGTTTCTTCCCGGTAAATGTTTCCATTAACATAATCCCATAGCTGTAAACATCACTTCTCGTTGACATTTCTCCTTCTCTTCCATACTCTATAAAACATCAATACTATTTTGATCATAAGAATAAGACCAAAAATCAACATTATTTTTAAATTTATGATGTTAAATGTTTGTTCACAGTCGTCTTTTATGAAATGCCGACTACTAATTAAAGTTAAGATAAATACTGATTAATATTAAAATATTTAAATCTTATTAATACAAAGAATTGCAATATCAAAAATATACTCTCCCATTATCTCTTTGAAAGATAAAATTGTAAAAATTCATCTCCTAATTAAATTCAGAGAACATTATATTATTTTTTATATTTAAAAATACTTAAATGTAAAAATAATGAGAATAAAATAAAATTTAAATTATTTGTTTATTAATTATGTTACGTGTTTAAAATAATTTGAATAAAATACAATTTTTTTGTGACCCAAAAGACACACTAAGTAGTCACACTGTTGACTCATGTATTGTTTTCGTCAATTAATGAATTGCCATGTCCTGACAGCATAGTTTGCGTCTAGAAATTTTTATAAATGTGTGAATGGGGGTAAAATTGTAGGATGCTATCATTTTGCTTTTGAAAGGATTGGCTTGCCTTTTTGACTTGGAATAACAAAAGGGAGATGATGACCAAATTGACATAAAGTTTTCTAGCAAGAGAAGCTTCCTTGAAATTGCATCTTGTATTGTTTATGGCCTAAATTAAGCACGAATAGTGATCAGTGGGATTCATATGCTATTTTGGTCAAGCAAGCCGCCAGGCAATTGATACATTGGTAGTTGTAGGCTATGTCTTTTTGTTACTTTTGTCCATACTTTTTTTAAGTAAATATTATATGAATATAAATATGAATTTTAATTTTTTTTAACCTCAAAATCTTTTAAGTGGGATAATTGTTTTGGATTCAATACATTCAATACAGATGAGCTATTAAAAATGAACATTATTTTTAAATTTTTAATACTAAATGTTTGTTCACACTCGATTTTCATGAAACGACGACTACCAATCAAAGTTAAGATAAATACTGATTAATATTAAAATATTTAAATTTGATTAATACAAAGAATTACAATATCAAAAACATACTCTCTCATCATCTCTTTTAAAGATAAAATTGTAAAAATCAATCTCCTAATTAGATTCAAAAAGTATTATGTTATTTTTTTTTGTTTAAAAATTCTTAAATATAAAAAGTAATAAGAATGAAATTAAATTTAAATTATTTATTAATTAATTAATTATGTTACGGGTTTAAAATAATTTGAATAAAATACAGTTTTTTGTGACCCAAAATGACTCACGAGTAATCACACTGTTGACTCATGTATTATTTTCGTCAATTAATGAATTGCCATGTCCTTTCCTAATTGTTAACTTAAATTTCCTGACAGTATAGCGCGCATCTAGAAATTTTTATAAAAGTGTGAATGGAGGTAAAATTGTAGGATGTTATCATTTTGCTTTTGAAATTATTGGCTTGCCTTTTTGACTTGGAATAGTAAAAGTGGGATAATGACCAAATTGACATAAAGTTTTCTAGCAAGAGAAGCTTCCTTGAAATTGCATCTTGTATTGTGTATGGCATAAATTAAGCACGAATAGTCATCAGTGGGATTCATATGCTATCATTTTGATGATGCACAGGCAATCGAATTTTTATTTATTTCTTTATTGTGGACTGGAAAAAAAAATATTAATTGATGAAAAAGTAACTTGTTACTTGAATAGTATGTAAAGGTTACCTATTACTTAATTAACTAATTAATTTTGATTAATAAGAAAGCAAGGTACAGATTTTACTCTTCAATCCAAAGTAAAATAAAAAGTTTTTATTTTATTCTAACATCTATTATCATATGAAAAGCTTTTATTCTAACATCTAATTTTTTTTATGAAAAGTTTTTATTCTAACATATATATATATATTTGTTTTAACAATTTTAAAAATTCTAACTACGTGATTGATTTTTTTTTAAATCTTAATATAATAATAATGACAATTCTACTTAAATAAAATTAATTTTAAATTTCATATTTAATGTTGAACACAAGTACTTGAATAAATTCATATAATTATAATTTTAAAAATAACCCTATAAATTTTATTGTGGAGATGATGCAAGATTGGCTATTAGAAGAAGCCAGATTGATCATCACATTCTTTCGTTCAAATGACACCAACATTCCCAATTCAATTGCATTCTAATGAGATATTATATCAATTTTCTGAATCAATTTTGAAGTTTTGTCCTGAAACATGCAGTAACAAGTTTCGATCACACCTTGGGATTGGAAGAAATCTTTCAATCACATGCTGTGATCAAAAGTTCTCTTTCCATCACATTAATTTTTTTCCCTTTTTTGAATACTGAGTATGAATACAATGAAATATATATATATATATATATATAAGTAAAGAAAAGCAAATTTTAAGGTGAGGCTATTTACACCCTTAAAAGTATTTAAAATAGCTATCTTTTCAATAAATCTTGTATCAAATTTTAGTAATAACATTTGCACTTTCTACAGGCTTCATCTTTTCAAAATAACCTTACTAAACCAAATAATTCTTACACACTCAAAATTAATTTCGCTATCTCCATGCTTAAACGCAAGTTTGAAAAATTGCAGGAATAGTTCCAATTTCAAATCTTTGCATTTCAGTTCAGACGAATTATGAGAAATCTACAATTTAGTCCCTATATTTTATTGTATTTTAATCTCAATTATTTGTTATAAATTGTCATTTCGTTTTGCCTCAGGGGTGATTTTTTTAATTTAATGCACATATTTTTCAATCTTTGAAAATCTTGCATTTTTGTTCTTATTTGACCTTTTGTGATTTGGTCCCTTTTATAAAAATAATGTTTGTTTATCATTATTATTTGCACAAAACTTTAAAAAAATTAAAAATAATAAAAAACTCGAAAAAAGACCTTGACTTAAATGCTTTCCATTTTTTTTCAATCCAAGCTCCAAGAAGATCATATACTGGTTAACTTAAAGGACTTTAATTTTTTTTTTTAGAGATAATTTATCAATTGGTTCATAAAAATTAGTATCCCTTCAATAATTTGTGAGCATTATCTTAATAATTTGTTACGAGTTAGCTCATGAGTTATCTTAACTAATTATAAGGCTCTATTTTCATGATACATTTCTTGGCGTTTGGCTGAAACCTCTAATGTCTCTAATTTTGGAACTAATATTGGATATCTCCATAGTTGTAGATCTTTTTTTATTTTAACTTAAAAATGATGTTTTTATCAACGATAGAAGAAAAAGAAAAGAGTATATTAAAATAAATAGTTAATATAATGATAAATTATTTTAAAAATTTTAAATTTTTCTCATCGAATTAAAGATCATCATGTTAATTGAGACAATAAAAATTAGGAATAATAATTCATAATGTTGTATTACTCTTAAATTTTTCAAAACAATAAATGACAGAGAAAATTACTAGAATAAAAATTAAATTTTAATGTTAACTTACTATTACAAACTAGGGTCAAGTCGTTTGCTAACTTGATGTGTTCTAACTATACTAATATATGATAATAAAATAAAAAATTATATCTTAACTACCATGATATTTATAATTAATTATTATGTGTTAAAGAGTGTGAAAATCTTAAATAAATAAATGAGTTAATTATAAAAGAAATATAATTTTGTGGTTTGTTTAATTAAAATTAATATTTTTATATAATAGAATGTAAAATATAAATTGTTTTATAAACACATGTAATTTAGTGATTATTGATTTGTTTAAATGGTGTATGAAAATTGGAAAGTAAATTTTAAAAAATTAAAATTTCTCAAAATATTTCAATTAAACAATTTAAAAATTAAAATTATAATATCAATAAACATGAATGAAAATAGTGATTCATAACATAGTGATAGAAAAAGTAAGATCATTATAAGAAGAGCAACCATGATGTAATGTTCTTCCTTTCTTTATTTCTATTCTAGATTTGATCTTAGAAAACTATCAGATAGATTTGTTTTCTTTCCCATTGCTTTCTTGTCATGTCATGGCAACCAAACAGTGTGTTGGTTGAATCATTTTAATTTAAAAGTTGTTCATATTCGTAACAAGATGCTTTCATGGGGTCTACTTTCTGTTTACATTTGGATTGTTTGTTCCTTTTTTTTTTTCCCTATAAATTTGGTTCACTGAACGCACTAAATAAACTCATCACAGCAAAGTGTTGCCACAAAACAAAAGCAAAAGCAAAGCCAAAGCAATCACACTTTCTAAATTTTTCTCCTCTTCTTTTTTTTTAACTTTTGACTTATGCTTCTTCTTTCTTCAAATTCTTGTCCTCTTTCTTTTATCATTTTCTCCTTTCATTATGATTTTTCTTCTTTCATTTTCTTCCTTCTTCTTTCCTTCTTTTTCTTCTCTTTATAAAGCCTGTGGTGACCCAATACATCATAATTTAACTTAAACAATGTTTCCATCTCATGTATCACGCTCTAACCAATCCCCAATCATTCCAGCTAACTTTCAAAACAACCCCTCCAAATACCTTCACTTTGCTCGTATAAGTACTCTCCTCGATTCAATTGAGCACATAATCATAAAAGCCTTTGATTATGGGATTAGTTACATCACCCATCAGTATTGTTATCCCTTTTGTTTTTTTATTGTATTGGCTTAAAACTGACTTTGTAAAATTTGAAATGAAAAAAATATTGAAACATATAAGATAAATGATAAAACTGACTTTGTAAAATTTGAAATGAAAAAAAATATTGAAACATATAAGATAAATGATAAAATTGACTTTGTAAAATTTGAAATGAAAAAAAATATTGAAACATATAAGATAAATGATAAATAATACTGGAAATACACTATAAAAAACTTAAAACAACTGAAAAAAAATTGAAACATAAATAAATAGTACTTGAAATAGTTTTGGAAAGATTTGAAAGAGCTTCTAAAAGATTTGAAAATTTTGAGCAACGATATCTATGCATATTGTAGACAAACTTTTTTATTATATATATATTGACCATTTAAGCCTCTAAAATTACAAAATTTTTTACACAAATTTTAGTTTAGATTAACAATTTATTAAGAGTAAAAATTAAATAAAATAACTAAGGCAATTAATATCTCCTATTTTTTTCTCTCTTTTCTCCCTCACAACATTTCTTGTCTTTTACCATTTTCTTCCTTTCTTTTCATGTGTGTTTGTTTGTGTCTGTGTTTGTATTTTACTTTAAGAAGAGATCGTCTATGTTAAAACCTTATATTGGAGTTTTGAATTAGATGTTTTAAGTTGTGTATAAAATTTTAATTTTAATATATCAAATTTTGTGTTAAGAATTTTAAGGTAGGATCCCAAGTTTTTGAGTTCATTTTGAAATTTTGTATGGTTAATTAAGTAAATTAATTGTTATCTATAATGTAACATAGTCAAATCCTAAGAATTTTTTTCAAAAGGAGAGAAGTTCTGTATTTTGAATCAATAATAAATCAAAAATAAAATAATTCAAAAATAAATAATTATGAGATTCTATTTTTATAACTAAATCAAAATTATATTATGTCATAAATCACTTACATTAATTATGAAAATTAAATCTCATATTTATGTACAACATAATTTTTACATGAGAACTATCAGCAATTTATTTTTTAGCAGAAAAGAAATTCTTGATAAATTTGATAGATAATCCTTCAACTTAATAATGCTTTGAGGGTGCATTCGATAATATGTATTTGATTATATTATTTTAAATAAACTAAATAAAAATTGTATTACATTTGATATAACATATATTGAATTGTATTGTTTTATTTTATGTATATAATATTATAATATATTATATTTATATTTATATAATATATGTCATTTATATCGTATTATATTATATATGATTAAAAAATAATTTATAATAATTTAATTATATATTAATAATAAATTACTATATTTTATTAATAAGAAATAATAAATAATTTATTTTAGTATTATATTCTGTTCTATTCTATTATATTAGTATTTTAATGTAAATACAATAAGAATAATAATAATAATACTAATAATATTATTATTATTATTAAAAAAAAAGAAGATAGTGAGAGGCTGACTCGTGGCCTATATTTTTGCTTTATTAGACTTCCAATATAATAAAATTATTATAACATGAGTGTGCAACTCGTGGTAATGAGGGTCCCCTGAAAAGTCAGTGAACTCGTAAGACGATGTTTATCCTTTTTGTGCTTTTGAAATTATTGGCTTGCCTTTTTGACTAGGAATAGTAAACACGTGATAATGACCAAATTAAATTGATATAAAGTTATTATAGCGAGGGAAGCTTCCTTGAAACGGCATCTTGCATTGCTTTGTATTCAACACATATGGACTATTAAAAATTAATATTATTTTTAAATTTTTTACGCTAAATATTGTTTACAGTCAAATTTTTACGAAATGACTACCACCAATTTAAGTTAAGGTAAATATTGATCAATATTAAAAAATTTATATTTGATTAATATAAAAAATTACTATATTAAAAACATAAACTCCTATCATTCCTTTCAAAGATAGATTCGTAAAAATCAATCTTCTAATTAAATTAAGAGATTATTATATTATTCTTTACATTTAAAATTTTTTAAACATAAGAAATAATTAAAATAGTATGCAATCTGAATTGTTTAATAATTAATTATGTTCCATTTTTTAAAATTTAGGTTTAAAAAAATAAATAATCACATTCCTTTACAACTAATTACCATTTATTAACTACAACAAAGGGTCATGATTGATTCAAAGAGAGCAAGTACTAATTTTTAAATTATGACTATTTAAATGACAAAAGTGAAGTTTCAAGAGTGGTATGTGATGATACCACAAATATGATGAAAATGGCTTATGTTATAACATCATAATGTTTTGATTACACGTGAAATGTGAACAAAAATTATTACTAGAATTACAATTACATTTAGAAAAATATCATTTATCGGTGGGACCCGCAGTCATCAAAACTTAGTGTGAATTTAGAAAAATACTCCTATCATTAAAATTTAGAAAAATACACGGTTGCTGCTGTCTAGATGCTGGCTCTTGGATTCGATATTCAAACAAACACAATAATAAAGCCAGTGGCTCAGTTTTGGCTGTAGTCTTTGGTGACCCAATACATCATAATTTAACTTAAGCAATGTTTCCATCCCATGAACCGCGCTCTAACGAATCCCCAAACTTTCTATATAATTTTCACAACAAAACCTTTGATTCGAGATTCAAACAAAGACAACAATAAAAAGCCCTTTCAATCTAATTTTCAAAACAACCCCTCCGATAATTACCTTGACTTCACTCCTATAAATACTCTCCTCGATTCAATTGACCACACAATCATAAATGCCCTTGATTTTACACACACACACACACACACAAATTAGATAAAATAACAGTTTAAGCCCCTAAAATTACATAAATTTTTACACAAATTTTAGTTTTAAATTAACATTTTATTAAGTGTAAAAATTAGATAAAATAACTAAGACAATTAATATATCCTATTTTTTCTCCCTTTTCTCCCTCGCAACATTTCTTGTTTTTTACCATTTTCTTCTTTTCTCTTCATGTGTGTGTGTGTGTGTGTGTGTGTTTTACATTAAGAAGAGATCATATGTTAAAACTGTACATTTGAGTTTTGTATTAGATATTTTAAGTCGTGTTTAAAATTTTAATTTTAATATATCAAATTTTGTGTTAGAGTTTCAAATTTTTGAGCTAGAGTTCTCTATTTTTAATTTTTTTTTATAGTTAATTAAGTAAATTAATTGTTATCTATAATGTAACATAGTCAAATCCTAAGTTTTTTTTCAAAAGGAGAGAAGTTATGTATTTTGAATCAATAATAATCAAGTTTACAATGCCTCTATGAAAATTAAAGATAAATAAATATAATTCAAAAATATATAATTATGAGATTCTATTTTTATAACTAAATTAAAATGGCATAAATCACTTACATTAATTATGAAAATTAAATATACTGTGACTAATGGGATAAAACAAAAAGAGAACATCTCCTGTATTTATATATGTACAACTAGGGATGGCATCGGACTGTAACTCATCATTTCTGTCCCTTTTTGTGGATGACACCCCGTCACTAGCTTGTTCTTATTTTTAGAAAAAAAAATTTCTTCCTTGTTTAACAAAATTAAATAAATAAAAAATACACACAATGTTAACAAAATTAAACAAAAGATAATAAATTA
>CP135548.1:5050428-5066638 GCA_032402905.1 Khaya senegalensis | reverse complement strand
CATGATTAAAATAATAAAAAAAATAATAACTATATTTATAAGATGATGTTGAATTTTTATAACACAAATAAACATTAATGATGATAAATTAATTTGTAAATAAAATAAATTAAAATAATATTATGTTAATAATTTTTTAAAATATTAGTTAATTAAAAATAATTATATAAAATTAATTAAAATAAAATGTGTAAATGAAAGATAAAAATAAAAGTTTAATTATTTTGGAAAAGAGAATTATGATTCCTAATGAATCCACTTTCTCCTCCCTATTATTGTAACCAAACAAAAGAATCCCCATTCCACAGAGAATTCCTTTCCTTTCTCTGTGATTTCTAAAAACAAATACACCCCTTACTTTTGAGAAAGAAGGTAAATTGAATCAAGAAAATAATTACTGATTATCAAATTCAATTTCGAACTTAGAAAGTGAATTTTTGTCGAAATAACTATTCATAGTTAAAAAATGTAAAATTTTGTATAAATAACTATTCAAATTCAATTTGTTCACTCTTTATACTTCTAGAATTTTAAAGAAGTCTTCACCATTTGTCTAAAGTATTCAATTTTTTATTTTATTTTCTGACCTTTAAAGATAATAGATCCAATAGAAGGGCAATTATGTATTTTTCAAGAAATTAAGGATAGAAAGGTAATTAGGTATGTATTTTGAAAAACTTAGGGAGGTAAGTAAGCAAAATTTTTTAAAAAATAGGTATTTTTAACAAAAAAGGGAGGGTAATTAAGTATTTTTAAAAAATTAGGGAAGCAGTAGTAAAATTAGGGATAAGAGGATAATTAATTACTTTTCAAATATTAGGAAGATAAGAGAGTATTGTAAAAAATAAAAAAAATCAATACTTTTGTTGGATTTATTATTAATTAAAAATTTTTGCAATTATACAAACTTTTGTATGAAAATTTTAAGTAAATAAAATTTCGTACTTGCAGGTGAGATACCACATGAAATCGGTAATCTTCGTAATCTCGAGATTTTGGCTCTTCAAAGTTGCAATCTAATTGGTGTTGTCCCTGCTACAATCTTCAACATGTCAGCAATAAAAATGCTTTCCTTTTTTAAAAATGGTCTCACTGGACGTCTTCCATCAAGTATAGACCTTGAACTTCCAAATGTTGAAGAGCTGTACTTTTCGTACAATAATTTCATTGGGCCAATTCCTAGTTTCATCTTCAATGCTTCTAAGCTCTCCATTCTAGACATGAGATATAACAGACTACAAGGTATGTTCATACATAAATGTTATATTTTACTTTTAAAAGAAGAATTTAAATTAGGGATAAGAGGATTATACTTTATTGCTCCTTTCTCCTCTTCTATTTTTTCTCAGGAGCTATACCAAAAGAACTTGGGAACTTGACTTAGCTTAAGGAGTTATATCTTGGCTTTAATTCACTGCAAGGTATGTTCATATATATATATATATATATATATGTGTGTGTGTGTGTGTGTGTGTTGTACCTTCTAAAGGAAGAAATCAAATTGAATTATTACTTTAGAGTCCCTTTCTCCTCTTCTATCATAATAGATTAAGAAAATAATTAATGATTGTCAAATTCAATTTGAAAGGAGGAGTGCATTATTGTTGATTAAAAAAATTATTAAATTCGAATGTTAGCTACATTTTTTTTTTTAATTTAGATGGTAAAATATTGCATAAATTGTAACGCCCCCAAAATTTAAAGGCATATATGTAATACTAAAATATTCACAAAACCCACATGACTATGAAAAATTTCATATAACTTAAATAAAACTCGCAAATAAATCAATTTAGTCAAATATTTCTAATTATGAATAATCATAGATAACTACAAGTCTCTAAAATAAATCCTGATCAAATAATAAAATAAAAGAACTCCCAAAAGTTCTAATGCCTAGGGAACCAAGTGACAGCAGAAGTTCGGCCAAATCTATCCTCTAAGTGTACAATCCTTCAATCATCTGGAATCACAATAAATTATAGTCAGCTCTAGCTCAGTAAGCATATTAGTTTTTTATAAATATAAAATACATATATACTTATATACAACGCATTTATATATAATACATGCACATGATATGACATAGAATGAAAACCATATTCATTTTCAAAAAAAATATCAATAATATTTAAATACTATATAACATTCTTTCAAAATCCCTAGGAACATCTCCCTTCAATTACTTCTTACTAGGATTTCACATATCACTTAATACTAAATGAGCCAATGTCATCCGTCGATGACATACCGTATATGGGGTAAGCGCAAATGAGGCATATAATTTTTTTAAAACAATAAACACTCATGCCCGAAGGTAAGAGCCACACCCTCACCTTAATTATCGGTAAGTCCTCCTACATACACAAATACTTCCTCACACGAATGTGAAGACCACTGTACCCAGGGGCACCCCTTAAGTCTCTCTCATATCATACGGAACAATGAACAATAACAATAATACCAAATCCGAAGGAATGGCCACAATAAACAATAAAGGCTCCACGTAACTTATAATTGCATACTAAAAAAGTAATAAAATTTAATATCCTAGCACACAAAACTTAACTTTCAGAAACACTTTCCTTACAAAAACACTTTCTCATTACTTTAAACACAATGCACATGTCCATACTTAAATGCCAATGCACGTGACATAAAGGTAATCACAATAATACGATTATAAACAATTACAATCATAATAACACATATATTCATAAACAATCACATAAATATGTAACCATATTAAAACAATATTTTTGTAAGAATTTATAATTGAAAAATATTCTTAAAAATATATTCAAACATATACATATGTTTATTGTGATTTTCTTTTAAAAAGTCTAGTATACTTATCTCTCGACAATCACAATAAAATCTAATTTAAGTCTTTCAACGTATAATAAAAATTAGTATTCATGAGATTTCTATACACTACCACAAAACACATATAATCTTATTAGACCTCAAATTCCTCATAAAACTAAGCCTTTTCATTGTCTAAACTTAATCAATTATCCTGACAGTATTATACTATATGTTGAGTAACCATCAATCATTTATTTTTAGAAAATACAATACATTCCCTAATATCATAAAATTTTGCAGAGATAATGAAGACATATAAACAGTAAGTTATTAAAATTTTTGAGTTTAAATTCGTACTTTAGTTATTCGAAATATATTTTATTTTCAAAACGACTAATTCTACCAAACAGAAATTGACAGTGAGTTATTTTCATTCAAAATTTCGTAACAAATCATAAAACATAGAATTTTATTCTAAAATTTTAGTATATTAAAATAGACATAATTAGAAATTAGTATATAAAATTTTATAATTTTTCAAGATGTTTTGGTTAACTAAAATAATTCTGTCATTCAGTTTTTCTACAAAAACGCACAATTTTCTACATCCTGGGGTTAGATTCAAAAAATCATTAAAAATTGAAAACGTAATAATTTTTTATCAAACAAAATTTATAATAACCCTAAAGATATCTAATTTATTCAAAATAGTTTTAACAAATTCGAAATACATAATTTTATAAAATTTATGAATTGAGCCACTGTCATAATATTATCTCTGCAGAAATTTTAGTTTTCCTTAACTATCTCTCCATAAATAAAAATTCTCTGACTTCACAATCATGAAATTTAACCCTTACATCATAATCTGATTGTAAATTTCAATCATCATGATCTATAAATCTTAATAACAAAATCGCTTATTACTAATAATAAACTATTAATCCAAAAATTGATATAAAATAAGAAAAAGAACTTACTATTTTTTTTTTTACCTTTTTCCTTTTCTTTGTCTCTTACTCTTACCCTATTTTTTTTTCCTCCCAAATACGTTAAAACCCTAAGTACAAATGAACCATTATATTTATACTAGAATAATTTATCAATTCAGTCCTTAATTTAACTCTTTTTATCTATTTGACCCCGAATTTATAATTTATTCTTAAAATATTCAATTATTTCATATATAAGACATATACATCCCCAAAAGCATAACTTATTATCTATCTATAAATATATAACATAAATTAAAGAAAACTAGGGTGTTACATAAATAACTACTAAAAGATAAATATTATAAATCTGAACATAAAAATAGACAAGATAATGTGTCTTTTGAATATCCTATTAATGTTTGATCTAATTAAGTATGATTTATAACAATAATACAATTTTTATTCCTAAATATAATTGTTTGATCCCTAAATATTATCACAAAAATATACATAATACAATTGGGATAACATTGTATAAGTTACTAAATTTTGGTGAGACAATAAATAAGGATGCATATTAATAATTTTAATATATTGATCCCTAAACATAATTGTTTTTTAAATATTATTTCTGTCCTTGCCAAATAATTTTAATAGATTTCAAATTTGTAATTAAGAGAATTTAAAAAAAAAAGGTAAAATGCCTGTTCGCTCCCTAGTTTTTTTAATAATACATTCTAACCTCCTTAATTTTACATTACTATCATTACTTTCTTTAACACAGTTTGATGCCAGATCCAAAATTCAAACCTCCAAATCTCACTCGGATCAATTGGACTTGAATTGTGAAATTTAAGTGAACTAACACCTTAATGGTAAAGAGAAAACCACCAAGCCAAACATCTTTTCATTGTTTGTTTTGTAAATCGTATTATATAATTTATTATATATTTTTGAATTTGAAATCCATCTAAGAATTTTATTGGTTATATAATATAATTTTTTTAAAAAAATAGCTAGATGTTTAGCTTGGTATTATACTTTACGAAATTTTTTTAAAAATTCAAGATTCAAGTCTTCATCATTTATCTAAAGTAATCAACTTTTTATTTTATTTTATTTTTTAACCTTTTAAGATGATAGATTCAATAGGAGGGTAATTAGGTATGTAATTAAAAAAAAAATTAAGGATGAGGGTAATTAGGTATTTTTAAAAAATTAGGGAGTGGGGGTGGTAATCGGGTATGTATTTTAAAGCAAAATAAATAAATAAATAAAGGATATGAGGATAACTAGGTATTTTTCAAAAACATTTGGGAGGTAAATGAGTAAAACTAGAAATAGGAGCATAATTAGGTATTTTTAAAATATTAGACAAGGAGTAAAATTAGGTATAAGAGGGTAATAAATTATTTTTCAAAAATTAAGAAGACAAGTGAGTATTGTAAAAAAAATAAAATAAAATAATAGTCCTTCTGTTAGATTTATTATTAATTAAAAATATTTGAGACTATACAATCTTTTGTAAGAAAATTATAAGTAAATAAAATTTCATATTTGCAGGTGAGATACCACGTGAAATCGGCAATCTTCGTAATCTCGAGATTTTGAAGTTTGGAAGTTGCAACCTAACTGGTGCTGTTCCCACTACTATCTTCAACATGTCAGCATTGAAAACACTTACCCTTTCTAATAATAGTCTCGCAGGAAGCCTCCCATCAAGTATAGACATTGAACTTCCAAATGTTGAAAAGCTTTACCTATCGTCCAATAATTTCATTGGGCCAATTCCTAGTTTCATCCTCAATGCTTCAAAGCTCTCCATTCTAGCGATGTCAGATAACTTCTTTTCGGGTTTTATTCCTAGCACATTTGCCAATTTAAGAAACCTCGAGTGGCTCGAATTATTTAATAACTATTTGACATCACCAACTCCAGAATTGAACTTTCTTTCCTCTTTGACAAATTGCAAGAAATTACGAGCAGTAGAATTATCAGGAAATCCAGTACATTCCATCCTTCCAAGGTCCATAGGCAATCTTTCTAATTCTTTAGAAATGATTTACTTGCAACATTGCAACCTAAGCGGTAGCATTCCCGAAGAGATCGGTAACCTGATCAACTTGGTGGTCTTAAATTTAGGAGACAACAAATTGAACGGATCTATTCCAGTTTCACTAGGAAAGCTACGAAAACTTCAAGGTTTGTTTCTTCAAAATAATAACTTTGAAGGATCAATCCCAGATGATCTTTGTCATTTGGCTGCAGTGGATACATTAAAATTGCCAGGTAATAAACTTTCTGGATCGATTCCTACATGCCTAGGTAATCTCTCAACTCTAAGGCATCTCTTTCTGGGCTCCAATGAGTTAACTTCTATACCCTCAACTTTCTGGAACCTTAAAGACATGTTAACCTTTGACTTCTCATCAAATTCTTTCGCCGGACCTCTGCCATTAGAAATTGGAAATTTGAAGGTTGTGACAGAAATGGATCTGTCAAATAATCGTTTTTCAAGTGATATCCCAACCACAATTGGAAGGCTAAAAGATTTGCAGTTTCTTTCCTTAGGATATAATAGATTGACAGGCTCAATTCCTGAATCATTCGGTGACTTGATAAGCTTAGAGTCCTTGGATTTGTCCAACAATAATCTCTCTGGAGTTATTCCTAAATCCATGGAGAAACTCTCGTATCTCAAACATTTAAATCTATCTTTCAATAGATTGGAAGGAGAAATTCCTAAAGGAGGCCCTTTTGCAAACTTCGCGGCAGAATCATTTGTAGGAAATGATTTATTGTGTGGTTCACTCTATCTGCAAGTCCCACCATGCAAAAGCAACAACACTACGACTCATCGAATATCAAAGAAAAATGTTCTTTTGCTAGGGATTGTTTTGCCATTGAGCATAGCATTCATATTGGTTCTTGGATTTGTGTTGATATACAGATATCGGAAAAGGAATACAGAGTTGCCAAATGATGCGAATGTGCCACCACAAGCAACAATGAGAAGATTTTCATACCTCGAACTTTGGCGAGCAACGGATAGATTTAGCGAAAGCAGCCTACTCGGTGCGGGAAGTTTTGGTTCTGTTTACAGGGCAAGATTTCAGGATGGAATGGAAGTTGCAGTAAAGGTATTTCACTTACAATTTGAAAGAGCATTTAAGAGCTTTGATGCAGAATGTGAAGTGATGAAAAGTATTCGTCATCGAAACCTCGTGAAAATCATCAGCAGTTGTTCAAACGATGATTTTAAAGCATTGGTATTAGAATACATGCCAAATGGGAGCTTGGAGAAGTGTTTGTATTCGGACAACTGCGTTTTGGATATCTTTCAGAGGTTGAACGTAATGATAGATGTTGCATCAGCTTTGGAATATCTTCACTTCGGATATTCAATTCCTGTTGTTCACTGTGACTTAAAGCCTAGCAATGTTATGTTAGACGAAAATATGGTTGCACATTTAAGCGATTTTGGGATTGCAAAGTTTCTGGGTGGAGAAGATCACTCTATGACGCTGACTCAAACACTTGCCACGATTGGTTATATGGCACCAGGTTTGTTCCATATTCCATATTTTTGTTCATTTTTACGTTTTTTTTATTGATTTTTCATGTTATACATGATATTATTTTTGATTATTTATCTACCTATAAATTGATGCGATACATAGAGTATGGAAGAGAAGGAAAAATATCGACAAGTGGGGACGTTTACAGTTATGGGATTTTGTTAATGGAAACATTTACCAGGAAGAAACCCACGGACGAATTTTTTGCTGGAGAAATGAGCTTGAAGAGTTGGGTAAATGACTTGCTACACAGCTCAGTGATTGAACTTGCAGACTCAAATCTTCTAAGCAAAACAGACAAATATTTTGCTGCAAAAGAGCAATGTGTATCAACGATCTTGAATTTAGCTCTGGGGTGTACAACGGAATCACCTAAGGAGAGGATCAATACCAAAAATATTGTAACTAGACTCTTGAAAATTAGAAATACTTTGCTTAGAAATGTTCATGGTTGAGGAAGGATAATAATGTCATATGTTAATGGAATAACTTCAATATATTTGTACAATGTAAGAGTGTTGTTTTCCTTTTTAAATTTTCAGAAATTAGAATAAAGTAAATATTTTATTTTCATAGAATCATTGTTCAAATTTCAGTTATGCTATAATGATTTTTATATTTATGATTGTTTTATCAATTTATTAGCAATGATTTATATATAAATATATATATATATATATATATATATAGAAAATGTGTGAAAACCAATTATTGAAGCCGTAAAATATACATACAAGTATGGATATGATATTGATACTAGATCATTACAAATTAACTATACAAAAAAGAACGAAATAAAACTTACAAATTATTGGTGATTCTTATAAAATTATACTATTCCTTATTATGTTACATGTAATCAATTATACCATCTACCATGGCATTGTATACATTAATTTATAAAAAAAAAAAAAAGATATTTAAGAATATTAAAATAACCGTGGATGTTTAACAATAGGAGAATGTAAATGCACATGAACATAATAATTTTAAATTACATATGGTAAAATGAATTAGGTTGCAATTTGAGTCCAAGAAATGATGAAAATTTGTAGCATAAAGCACACATAATAAAGGGGCCACTGATGGCTGCTGCTTGAATATATATTGTTGAAGACAAGCTTGACAACTGAAAGAGTTTATCTCTATATTCATAAGGCTAATGAAGGAATGGGCCCCTTATGAATACATGAATGGGATGTATATTTTAATAATATATTAAATAATTGTTCAATAAAAAGATTATTAATGGCGACCGCTACTACAACTGCGGTTCCAGAAGAAACAGAGGAAGTGGAATAGTATGAGATAGGCTCTCCATTGGCTCCAATGATGATCGGTCAAAGCGGTGCTCCAGCTGAATATGATGATGAAGAAGAACATGATGGAGAATTAGAAGACGATGATGAAGATGAAAGGGAGGATGTTTATGAAGATAAGGAGGAAGAGGAAGCTTATGAAGAAGAGGAAGCGAAAAAAGATAGGATTGATGGGAAGGATAGAGTCAAGGGATGAGATGGATGTAAGGACAGCATTTCTTCATGGTAAACTGAATGAAGAAATATGTATGGAACAACCCGAAGGTTTTATCAAAGTAAAGGATAAAGGAAAGGTTTATTGGTTGATGAAGTCCTTATATGGATTGAGGCAATCACCAAAGCAGTGGAACCTCAAATTTGATAACTTCATGATCAGTGAAGGATATAGTAGGAGCCAGTATGATAATTGTGTGTATTTTAAGGGAAAAATTTTAGAAGATATGATTTATCTTCTAGTTTATGTTGATGATATACTAATAGCAGCAAAGGATAAAGGAAAAATTAAAGAATTAAAGAATCAACTAAGTGCTCAGTTCGAAATGAAAGAAATGAGAAAGCCAAAAAAAGATACTTGGAATTGATATCAGTAGAAGTAGACAAAAGAAGTTGTTGGTATTGTCTCAAGAAGGTTATCTGCAGAAAATATTAAAGAAATTCAAAATGAGTGAAGCTAAGGTAGTAAAGTTACCCTTGGCTCAACATTTTACATTGTCAATATCTCAGAGTCCTAACACCGAAGAAGAAAGAAGTTTAATGTCAAAAGTTCCATATGTGAATGTAGTTGCTAGCATCATGTATGCTATGGTTTGTTGTAGACCTGACTTGGCATATTCACTTAGCATGGTAAGTAGATTTATGAGGAATCTTGGAAGATCTCATTGGGAAGCTGTAAAATGGATTCTAAGGTATATCAAAAGAAGTGTAAAATGTAAACTTGTCTATGGGATTCAAGTTAAAAATGCAGGGATCATAAAGGGCTTTGTAAATTCAGATTATGCTACAGATTTGGACAAGAGAAGATCATTATCTGGTTATGTCTTCAGTTTGTATAATTGTCTAGTAAGTTGGAAATCAGCTCTTCAACATACGGTAGCTTTATTAACTACAGAGGCAAAATATATGGCCTTGACAAAAGCTATAAAGGAATCAATTTGGCTAAAAGGAATGATTACTGAGCTTGGGTTAAAGCAAAATGTGTTAAAGTGTTTTGTGATAGTCAGAGTACAATACAACTGTTCAAGCATCAAAGTCACTGTGAAAGAACAAAACATATAGATGGAAGACTCCATAACATCAGGGATATGGTTGTAAATGGTAATGTGCAGATTAAGAAGGTTCATACTTCGGAGAATCCTGCAGATATGCTTACTAAAATTGTACCAACCAAGAAGTTTAATCATTGTCTGAAGCTGCTGAGTATAACTGATAAGGAAGTATAACTTGAGTTCTGTGCTGTCTATTTTACTTGATGTTAATAACTATGAGAATGAGAATCAAGGTGGAGAATTATGGATTGCTGATTCAAATTCTCGACGGAGTTCAAGCTTGTGATGAAGGTCTGCAGAGTGTGATGCTGATATGGATTAGTAAGCTGTCAAGTAGTTGTTAGTTTACCTTATTAGTTAATCAGTTGTTATAGTTAATTCTAGTGGTTATCAAGACTTGAATTTGATTGGTTGCTGGAAAATATATAACACTGATAGTTTATAAGCTGAATAGAGAAGATACAAGAAATACACGGAAGAGAACAATTTTCTCTGGAGTTCTGCATTTTCTTCTTGTTATACTTTCTGCACTTTTCTTCTTAATATAGGTGTTTTGAATTCATTATTTTGAGTAGTTCTTGTTAGTGAGAGATCAGAATATCAACAAGTGGTATTAGAGCCATTCAAGAATTGAGAGAAATGAGTTCTTCAAAGTTCTCAATTGAGAAATTCATAGGAGAAAATGATTTTAATTTGTGGAAGATGAAAATGAGGACTTATCTTGTTCATGAAGGTTTAGAGGAAACACTAGTTGAAGAAGAAAATATGTCTGCTAATATTAAGGATGCAGAGAAGAAAAAAATACTGAAAAAGGCTTATAGTGCCTTGGTATTGTCTCTTAGAGATAGTGTGTTGAGAGAAGTAGCGAAGGAAACTTCTGCTCTTGGTCTATGGAACAAGCTGGAATCAAGATATATGAAGAAGTCTTTAGCACACTGGCTATACCTAAAGAAACAATTGTATACTCTTAGTCTTGAAGAGGGAGGATCTGTCAAGGAACATCTTAATAGTTTTAATAAGATCATTCTTGATCTTGAAACAATCGACATCAAGTTTGAGGATGAAGATCAAGCTTTAATGGTATTGACTTCTCTTCCACCTAACTATAAACATTTTGTAGAAATACTTCTCTATGGTAGAGATACAGTGACTATGGATGATGTAAAATCTGTATTAAGTTCAAAGGAATTAAGCAAGAAGACTGAGCAAAAGGATTCAAGTATAGCAGAAAGTTTGAGTGCAAGAGGAAGATAAGAAAAGAGAGACAATAAGCCAAAGAAGAATCAAAGATCGATTTCAAAAGGAAAGAAATTAAAGTATTTCTTTTGCCACAAGGAGGGACATTTTCATAAGGATTGCCCTGAAAAATTGAATCAAAAAAGGTCTGAAAATGCAAGCAAACCAAGGAATGCAGCTGTGGTGACAGAATAAGACTTCAAGAATGCATTTATATTGGTTACATCACATATGAAAACAAAAGGCGAGTGGATTCTTGACTTTAGATGTACTTTTCATATGTGTCCACATAAAGATCTGTTTACAATCTTAGAAATGAAAGATGGGGGAAAAGTCTTAATGGGGAATAATGTATCTTGCAAGGTAGAAGGAATAGGTACCATTAGACTTAGGTTACATGATGGAGTATGCAGAAATGTTGAAAATGTTAGGTATGTACCTGATTTGAAAAGAAATCTGCTATCATTAGGTATGTTTGATGATGTAGGATGTACATTCAAAGCTTAGAATGGTATATTAAAGGTGTCTAAAGGGTCATTAACATTGTTCAAAGGAGCGAAAGAGAATGATCTTTATGTTCTAGAAGGCAAGGCAGTATTTGAACTAGCAACCAATTTAAATGTTATAAAATCTGATTTAATGATGCTGTGGCATTTGAGGTTAGGTCACTTAGGTGAAAAGGGTATTAATGAACTAAAGAACAAGGTTTAATTGGGACTGGTACCTTTGAATCTCTAAAATTCTGTGAAAGTTGTATTATGAAAAAAACACTATAGAGTTAAGTTTGGCACTATAACCCACAACACTAAGGAAAAATTAAGATACTTGCACTCTGATTTATGGGGTCCTGCACAAGTAAAATCACTTGGTAAAGTAAGGTATTTGTTTTCTATAATTAATGATTACTTAAGGAATGTTTGGATACATATCTTGAGGAGTAAAGATCAAACACTAGGAAAGTTCAAAGATTGGGTAAAAATGGTACATAATCAAACTGAGAAAAAGGTGAAATATCTAAGGACTGATAATGGGATGGAATTATGTGGAAAGGAATTTGATGACTTCTGCAAGAGTCAAGGAATACTGAGGCATAAGATAGTTAGGTTTACTCCTCAACAGAATAGAGTTGTACAGAGATTCAATAGAACAGTGATGGAGAAAGTTAGATATATTCTCATCAGTGCTGGTTTTTCAAAACTTTTCTAGGTTGAGGCTGCAGCAACAGCAGTCTATCTATTTAATAGAAGTCCTACATCAGTATTAGGATTCAAGACACCTGAAGAAGCATGGACTGGTCATCCACTAAGACTTGATCACTTAAAGGCATTTGGACGTACAACATATGCTCATACAAGTCAAAGGAAGCTAGATGCAAGGGCCATTAGAGGTATTTTTGTAGGCTACCCTGAAGGGGTCAAAGGATATAAAATCTGGTGCAATGATGGTATAAATAGCAGGTGCATCATTAGCAAAGATGTTAAGTTCCATGAGGAAGAAATGCTAAGTAAATTAACTACTTAATCAAGAATCTCGAGAGATCAAAGCTCAAGGAAGATTGGCTTAGAGCTCGAAGTAGAAATTGATTCAAGGAATAATAAGGAAACTCATGAAGAAACTGAAGTAAACCAAACAGAGACATATGGAGAAGATATACAAGGCTATGAAATGACCAGAGACAGAAGCAAACGAAGTGTAAAGCCCCCAGTCAGGTATGGATATGCAGATTTAATTTCTTATGCATTAAATTCTGCAGAATATCTTATAGTAGAATAACCTAACAACTATAAAGAAGCTGTTAAAAGTCCTGAAGCTGAAATGTGGATTCAAGCAATGAAAGATGAAATGAACTCACTCAAAAGAAATCATACCTGAAAGCTGGTTACAAAGCCAAAGGACAGGAAGATTGTGGGGTGTAAGTGGATATTCAAAAGAAAGGAAGATGTTAATGAAAGTGGAGTTTCTAGGTTCAAAGCAAGACTAGTTGCTAAGGGTTATTCACATAAGGAAGGAGTGGATTTTTCAGAGTGTTTGAACCAGTTGTGAGGCATGTGTCGATAAGGATTTTACTGGCAATAGTTGCTATATATGATCTGGAGTTAGAGCAGATGGATGTAAGGACAGCATTTCTTCATGGTGAATTAAATGAAGAAATATATATGGAACAGCCCGAAGGCTTTATCAAAGCAAAGGATAAAGGAAAGGTCTTTTGTTTGATGAAGTTCTTATATGGATTGAGGCAGTCACCAATGCAGTGGAACCTCAAATTTGATAACTTCATGATCAGCAAAGGATACAGCAGGAACCAGTATGATAATTGTGTGTATTTTAAGGGAAAGGTTTTAGAAGATATGATTTATCTTCTAGTTTATGTTGATGATATACTAATAGCAGCAAAGGATAAATGAAAGATTGAAGAATTAAAGAATTAACTAAGTGTTCAATTCGAAATGAAAGACATGAGGAAGTCAAAGAAGATACTTGGAATTGATGTCAGTAGAAGTAGACAAAAGAAGTTGTTGGTATTGTCTCAAGAAGGTTGTCTGCAGAAAATATTGAAGAAATTGAAAATGAGTGAAGCTAAGGCAGTAAAGTTACCCTTGGCACAACATTTTGCATTGTCAATATCTCAGAGTTCTAACACTGAAGAAAAAAGAAGTTTAATGTTAAAAGTTCCATATGCGAATGTAATTGGTAACATCATGTATGCTGTGGTTTGTTGCAGACCTAACTTGGCATACTCACTTAGCGTGGTAAGTAGATTTATGGGGAATATTGGAAGATCTCATTGGGAAGCTGTAAAATGGATTCTAAGGTACATCAAAGGAAGTCTAAAATGTAAGCTTGTCTATAGGATTCAAGTTAAAAATGCAGGGATCATAAACGGTTTTGTATATTCAGATTATGCTACAGATTTGGACAAGAGAAGATCATTATCTGGTTATGTCTTCAGTTTGTATAATTGTCCAGTAAGTTGGAAATCAACTCTTCAACATGTGGTAGCTTTATCAACTACAGAGGCAGAATATATGGCCTTGACAGAAGCCATAAAGGAATCAATTTGACTAAAAGGAATGATTACTGAGCTTGGGTTAAAGCAAGAATGTGTTGAAGTATTTTGTGATAGTCAGAGTGCAATACAACTGTCCAAGCATCAAAGTCACCATGAAAGAACAAAACATATAGATATAAGACTCCATTACATTAGGGATATGGTTGTAAATGGTGATGTGCAGATTAAGAAGGTTCATACTTCGGAAAATCCTGCAGATATGCTTACTAAAGTTGTACCAACCAAGAAGTTTGATCATTGTCTGAAGCTGCTGAGTATAACTGATGAAGAAGTATGACTTAAGTCCTGTGCTGTCTATTTTACTTGATGTTAACAACTGTGAGAATGAGAATCAAGGTGGAGAATTATGGATTGCTAATTCAAATTCTCCACAGAGTTCAAGCTTATGATGAAAGTTTGTAGAGTGTGATGTTGATCTGGATTAGTGAGCTGTCAAGTAGTTGTTAGTTTACCTTGTTAGTTAATCAATTGTTATAGTTAGTTCTAGTAGTTATTAAGACTTGAATTTGATTGATTGCTGAAAAATATATAACACTGATAGTTTGTAAGCTGAACAGAGAAGATACAAGAAATACATGGAAGAGAACAATTTTCTCTGGAATTCTGCATTTTCTTCTTGTTATGCTTTCTGCACTTTTCTTCTTGATACAGGTGTTTTGAATTCATTGTTTTGAGTAGTTCTTGTTGGTGAAAGATCAGAATATCAACACAGAGCAGTACTCGTTCTCTGTGCCTTAAATACTTGGACGATTCGAAGTCACTCAGCTTTTATCGTTAGCAGGTTTAAGGCACCCCGAAGGACTTGACATGTCTTGTTGTTATGATTTGGAGGAGTTGAAGATTGACCATGTAGGGGATGTGAAAATAATCGGCGAAACTCATCGTTTTCGTAGTCTCCGCTAAGTTGTTACAAGTTCTTGCTCAAAATTGAGGCGCACTACATGGCTTATTTTTAGTCCAAATCTCAAGCGTATTAGGATAGTTGACTGTAAGGATATGCAAGAAATAATCAAATTGGGTGAATTTCCAGCTGCGGTGGTGGAAAATCTAATACTGTTTGCAAGGCTTCAATATATTCGACTTAGAAGATTGGAAAATTTGAAGAGCATCTACCCAAACACTTTGCCCTTCCCACATCTCAAAGAAATGAGAGTAAAGAGATGCCCAAAGCTTAAGAAGATTCCACTTGAATGCAGCAGCGCATGGGAACGTAAATTCATTATTAAGGGAGAGGAAAGCTTGTGCACAGAGCTGCAATGGGATGGTCATGCCACTCTAAATGCTCTTCTACTCTGTTGTCAGATCCATTGGTCGATGTCATCTTGCTAGAACAATAATAAAGATTTCGAATAAGATGTCTCCTTTGCTGGAGTGTAATTCGATTTAAACATGTTTCATAATTCAAACTTTTCGGTAGTTTACTGTCCGAATATTAACCATTCCATTCAGTTTGCTCTGTTTTCTTTTTCCATTCTTCGAAACCTTATAATTGTAGCCTTGAATAAACAATTTCAAAACTAAACTTTGAAGTCTTAAATAATTTAATGGATAATGTGAGTGCATGTCAATGGTTGTGAAGCTTGATCTTAGAGGTACAGGTACAGGCTGTGCATTAAGTAGTTAAAAATTCTGGTTTCTTGTCTGTCTGGTTGAGAAATATTTTAAAGGTTGAACGCCAACAAAATTACTACGAATTACAGGTACATGCACCGGATGATAAGCCTAGTCTTGAGTGGTAGCAATAGCACCGATAGGATAGTAGTAAGTTACGGATATTTTATTATAAATATTACTCATTAAACGTAAAGAAAGTAGAAGTTTTTGAGGATTTTGCAGTGAAATATTTTGAGTTTTCACTGTTGAATTCGATCACCGACTTAATGATTTCATTGCATTCTAGAGTTTGTTTTAATATAAAAGCTAGATTAGTCTACAAGAAATCTAAATTAAAAGTCATAAAATAAAGAATATTATCTAAAAACAAATGGTGCAATCTCCG
>CP135548.1:5030442-5049928 GCA_032402905.1 Khaya senegalensis | reverse complement strand
CTGGAGTTATTCCTAAATCCATGGAGAAACTCTCGTATCTCAAACATTTAAATCTATCTTTCAATAGATTGGAAGGAGAAATTCCTAAAGGAGGATCTTTTGCAAACTTCTCGGCGGAATCATTTGTAGGAAATGATTTATTGTGTGGTTCACTCTATCTGCAAGTCCCACTATGCAAAAGCATCAACACTAGCACTCATCGAAGATCAAAGAAAAATGTTCTTCTCTTGGGGGTTATTTTGCCATTGAGTATTGCATTCATATTGGTTCTTGGATTTGTGTTGATAACTAGATATCGGAAAAAGAGTACAGAGTTGCGAAATGATGCTAATGTGCCACCACAAGCAACAATGAGAAGAATTTCGTACCTCGAACTTTGGCGAGCAACGGATAGATTTAACGAAGGTAGCCTACTCGGTACAGGAAGCTTTGGTTCTGTTTACAGGGCAAGATTTCAGGATGGAACGGAAGTTGCAGTAAAGGTATTTCACTTACAATTTGAAAGAGCATTTGAGAGTTTTGATGCCGAATGTGAAGTGCTGAAAAGTATTCGTCATCGAAACCTCGTGAAAATCATCAGCAGTTGTTAAAACGATGATTTTAAAGCACTGGTATTGGAATACATGCCAAATGGGAGCTTGGAGACGTGTTTGTATTCGGACAACTGCGTTTTGGATATCTTTCAGAGGTTGAACATAATGATAGATGTTGCATCAGCTTTGGAATATCTTCACTTTGGATATTCAATTCCCGTTGTTCACTGTGACTTAAAGCCTGGCAATGTTTTGTTAGACGAAAATATGGTTGCACATTTAAGTGATTTTGGGATTGCAAAGCTTCTGAGTGGAGAAGATCAGTCTACGACGCTGACTCAAACACTTGCCACGATTGGTTATATGGCACCAGGTTTGTTCCATATTCCATACTTTCATTTTTAAATTTTTTTATTGATTTTTCATGTTATACATGATATTATTTTTGATTAATTATCTACCTATAAATTGATGCGATACATAGAATATGGAAGAGAAGGAAAAATATCGACAAGAGGGGACGTTTACAGTTGTGGGATTTTGTTAATGGAAACATTTACCAGGAAGAAACCCACGGACGAATTTTTTGCTGGAGAAATGAGCTTGAAAAGTTGGGTAAATGACACGCTACACAGCTCAGTGATTGAACTTGCGGATTCAAATCTTCTAAGCAAAACAGACGAAGATTTTGCTGCAAAAGAGCAATGTATATCGTCGATCTTGAATGTAGCTCTGGAGTGTACAGCGGAATCACCCAAGGAGAGGATCAATACCAAAAATATTGTAACTAGACTCTTAAAAATTAGAAATACTTTGCTTAGAAGTGTTGAAGATTGAGGAGGGATAATAATATCATATGTAAATGGAATAACTTCAAGATAATAATACAATGTAAGAGTATTAGTTTCCTTTCTAAATTTTGAAAAATTAAAATAAAGTAGACATTTTGCAATAATCATTCATTCAAATCTCCAATCGTTCCTAATAATTTATATATTTATGATTGTTTTATTTATCAATCAATTATTAATGATATATATATATGTGTATGTATGTATGTATATAATGTGTGTGTGTGAAGACCAATTATTGAAACTGTGAAACCTACATACAAAAGTATGGATATAATATTGATACTCGATCATTACAAATTAATTATAGAATAAGAATGAGATTAAACTTACAAATTATTAGTAATTCTTATAAGATTATACTAATCCTTATTGTGTCACATGCAATCAATTATACCATTTACCTTGGCTTTGCATATATTAATTTAAAAAAAAAAGATATCTAAGAATATTAGAAGAGCCATGGATATTAGAAGAGAATGTAAATGTACACGAACATAATAATTTTAAAATTGATGTGATACATAAAGTATGGAAGAGAAGGAAAAATATCGACAATGGGGGACGTTTATAGCTATGGAATTTTGTTAATGGAAACATTCACAAGGAAGAAACCCACTTACGAATTTTTTGTTGGGGAAATGAGCCTGAAGAGTTGGGTAAATGACTTGTTACATAGCTCAGTGATTGAAGTTGCGGACACAAGTCTTCTAAGCAAAGGAGACAAACACTTTGCTGCCAAAAAGCAATGTGTGTCATTTGATCTTGAATTTGGCTCTAGAGTGTACAACGGAATCACCTAAGAAGAGGATAAACTATTGCAACTAGACTGTTGAAAATTAGAGACACTTTGCTTAGAAATGTTTAGAGTTGAGGAAGAACAATGATATCATATGTAAATGAAATGACTTTAGTATAATAATGAAATATAAGAGTATTATTTTTCTCTTTTTTAAATTTTTTGAACTTTCATATGTGCATGCGTGCGTGCGCGTGTGTGTGTGTGAAAAGGGATTACTAAAACTGTAAAATGTAGCAGTATGAATATGGCATTGATAATAGATCTTATAAACTAACTATAGAATAATGATGAAATAAAATTTATATATTATTGGTGATTCAGATAATATTATAGTACTCCTTATTGGATTACATGTAATTAAGCTATTGTATTACATGTAATTAATTATACCATCTATCATGATATTTTATACATAAATAAAATTAAATATATATATATATATATAGTTAAGAATAGTGGAAAGTAAATACACATGAATGCAATAATTTTTAATTAGATATGGTAAAATGATTGTGATTGCAAATTTGATCCAAGAAACAATGAAAAAAATGTAGCCCAAAGCACACATAATAAATGGGCAATGTAATTGGTGCTGCTTGAATGCAAAAGGTAGACGATAAGGTTAAAAGTTGAAAGAGTTGCCTCTAAATTCATCGGGCTAACGAAGGAATCGGCCCCTTATGTTGGCCCAATATAATATGACCATCATTTCTTTTCTTCTCCCAAAACAAAAAAGCTATTTCAACTTTTGTATATAACTTTGTACCAATTTTGATGCAAAAGGACATCGTAAAGCTTTGATTAGATAAACAAAAATTATGTCTTAAAATATTTTCATATTAGTTGAATAATATGTTAAAAAAACTTAAGTCTCGTCTTATATGAGTAAATTTTGAGATATGTTGTGACAATATCAATATAAATTGTCTACAAAATTTTATATGTAAGTTTAAAAGACTTGATCTATGTATGGCATGGATTTTAGAATTTGAATTATTCCAACTGAATAACTTGTACCACGAGTTGGCTAAATATATTGTACTTGAAACACATTTACTATCTTTTTAGATATTTTAAAAAATTATTTATGAAAGCTTTTTTATTTTTTTCAAATATTAAGAAAACTTGTAGTATTAAATGAATTGAATAATTGTAAATTGAAAAGGAGCATTAAATAACATTTGTTCTCTATTTAAAAAATTAATTCAAAACAACCCAAATTATACAACCCAAATTATTAAGTACAAGTAAAATCATTCAATGATGAGACCTGCAGTTGGTTATGGTTCATACATATATATATATATATGGATGCATTGATTGAAAAAAATTATTGATTCATTTTGGGCTTCAATACAGGATTCAAACTAACACAGCAACTTAAAGCCAGCGGCAATAGCCCACCAATGTTCCATTCGTACCTGTCACTCTCTTCCCAATCCCCTAACTTTCTACTTAGCTTCCAAAACAACCCCTGAAAAATCCAGATAATGACCTTCATTTCACACGTATAAATACTCACCTTGATTCAATTGATTCACATTATATATATATATATATATATATATATATATATTAAAAATATCTCTCTCTTGACCCGAAAATCTAGGGTTTCCCAGAAATCGCTAAACCTAGATCCCATTTATCGTGGATTCTCTGCGCATTGTTTTGTTCCTGAAAAATTTTCAGTTTTTTGTAGTTCTTGCTAGGCTCGTTTCCTTCACGGAAGGTTATGATATTCGTGGCCTTGTAATTGAAGATTTGATGCAATTGCTGTTCAGTTTCGAGACCTGTCAGAAATTTGCGGATTTTCTTGTTTTGTTTTACTGCAATTTTCGTTAATATTTGTAGTTAAAGGTTTTGAAGAGTTGAGTGCTATTTCAAGTTTTTCCCTTTTAGGGGGGATAATTGAAATTATAATATATCAAATAATTGGGCAGTTAAAAATTAATTAATGCCGAGTGCGGCTCCAGAAAATTAATTAAGATTTTCTTCCTTTTTAAGAAGAAGCGAACGCTCCCTTGTGTTGCGTTAAGAGAAGCCAGCGATGACGAGGAGGAGGAGGGGGAAGAATTAGAGAAGAAAGGAAATAGGGGTCGAATGGAACGCAGCCTCCCCATTGACTCCGATGATGAATCCGATAGTCAAGGCGGTGCTCCAGCTGAATAGGACGATGAGAAGAACTTGATGAAGATGAAGATGAAGAGCATGTTTATGAAGACAAGGAGCAGGAAGAGGAAGCTTATGATGAAGATTTTGGTAATGATCCAGTCCAGTGATGAATGTCGTGGAAACAAATTTGATAAGTAGAGAGGACAAATATTATAATTGCTATGGAGTGCACAAAGACAATCAATTGAGAAAAGAATCAACACAAAAGAAGTTGCAAGCAGTCTCCCCATAATCCCTATCTGTCATTAATAGTTAGATTATAAAATTTCATTTCGAAAATAAGGAGAAAATTAGTTGTGGCTTTCACAATATTTCGTTTAACAAAATTGGACCCTTTTAAGCAATTAGATTATTCAATATCACTGATAAAATAAATTAAAATAGGAAAAGAAGAGTCAAATTAAATAGAGAATCCAATATAAAATCAACAGTAAATGGAAGATAAGTAGAACACACAGGAGCACGGGGACGAGAAAATTTTAAGTTAAAGGGGTGATTAAAAAAAAAAAGAAAAAAATTCAGAATTATGCAGACGCAACACTGCTTAATGAGTCAAACACCTTTAACACTACATTAAAATTATAATTTCCAAATTATATAAAAGTTATGAGATTATAACTTTTAATCATAGGATTTATGATTCTATTAATGCCTTGAATCCGAGATGATGTATTCAAAATAAAACAAAAAAATCCAAAATGATAAAGAGAAGCAAATGTTAATTCCTGTTAAAGATTTAGAACTAAAGAAATAACATTAAAATTTGAATTATAATTATAACTGACATGATCATTCAATTAATATAATTAAAAAATTTTATAATATTTTTAAAATTTTTTTATTCATCAGAGAAAGTCTTAGCAGCTGTATGTCTTAATTTTCTGTCCCAGCCAATTTCTGTCAGATGCTGATTTTCTACCAATTGTTTGCTGATTTCGTGATAAGTTATTTTAATTGCGGTGATGATGCAAGATTGGCTATTAGAAGAAGCCAGATTGATCATCATATTCTTTCCTTCCAACGACACCAACCATTCCCAATTCAATCTCTGCACATAAATGGTATTCTAAGGAAATGTGAAATGTACGCAGAAACCCGGTTTAAGTTTCTAATGAGATATTATATAGATTTTCTGAATCAATTTTGAAGTTATGTCCCGGACCACGCAGTAAAAAATTTCGATCACACCATCTGAATAAGACAACTATAACCGGAATCAAGAACACAGAACTTATTTATTCTAGTAAACAGTTTTTTAGGAGCTGAGGGATATAAGGGTTTGAGTCGGATTTGTTTCTTGCTGGAACTAGATTTGGTTGGTGTAAACTTGGTTTTTTAGTGGGATTTGGGTTACTTATTTCAAGTAGAGTTCTTATTTCCACTTTCGTTAAGCTTTGTTCACTAGGGCCTTTAAAGGTGGTGCTCTTTTTTTTTTTCGATATTGATAAACTTAGTACATATATTATGGACATTGGTTTCTGTCTATTTTAATCTTCTTTGTAATTATCTCTCTCTCCCTCTTTCTATCATTTCTCCCTCTTCTTCTCTGTTTACTGTCCTAATATAGTAGTACAATCTAAACTACTTCCTTCAAAATGGGAAGATCACGGATCCAACTAGTAAGAAGGTGGCGTACATGGGAGGGGAGGGCTATCCCCACTTCTACCACCCAAAATCAAATCTGAACAGGAAAAGAGGTTTTACAGCCTTCCGTGCCTTAAGGAAAACAGGAAACCTGATAGGAATTTTGCCTAGAGGGAAACAGGAAACCAGATAGGATTTGTGTCTGTACATGCTGACGGACAAAAGGATTCCAAGGAAGAAAAGGACTCCGTGAGTGTCAATCCCGGAGAAAGCCTGTGG
The DNA here is from genome assembly GCA_032402905.1 of Khaya senegalensis. Taxonomy (NCBI): domain Eukaryota; kingdom Viridiplantae; phylum Streptophyta; class Magnoliopsida; order Sapindales; family Meliaceae; genus Khaya; species Khaya senegalensis. The sequence goes on along the minus strand of CP135548.1, from coordinate 5,043,707 downwards.
CACTTTCAACTTTTGCCTTGCCGATTCACCATAATGAACAGCATCTGTCAGAATCCATAGAAATCCAAGTCCAAGCAGCATACTCAGGTAAGGAGGCAAACCAGTTAGTGCCTTGAACACTGGAAGAAAAATCAGAGCGCCAATACCGACAGAGAAAAGAGGCTGTCCTCTAGGAGCCATCTGTTCAGATGCCAAAACATTGGGAGATTCCTGTCCTTTCCCATTAACTTCACTTAATTGGAGAGAAACTCATATCATTTTAATCCTATAGAAGTTAACCAAGCCTTTCAAACTCAAATTCCCTGGATTTGCTTTAACAATTCAAGAAGAGTAACTAATCAGAGACAACAGAGCCAGTGGGGCAGCTAGAGAAACAGCTGAAGGTATAAACGAACTCTGCAAGCACAGAAAATGCATATATATATGGGAATATTTTAGTGTGCGAAACCTCAAAACCACGCCCAGATTAGTAGCTAGCTGTAAAATTGGGGATAAATCAACAGTAAACGTATCAGTTAAAGCATGATTCCGTACTCGCTCATAACTTGAGGGTTAATTGTTATTTTCATCTTCGACATTCTGATTTTCAACATGGATTAGCAAGAGAATTTTTTAAATTCAGAAGTAACTTAACTTCAACCTACTTAAAAGTTTTAACAATTGAACGAATATGAATTTCACCACTCCCATAAAGAACAACAGTTAATTAAAATTTACAACAGCATGAAAGCATCCTAACTTTCCGCACAGGTCCCCAGCACAGTTCATTGTAGGATCCTGCTACTTGTATTCCAGACTTACCCACACAGGGTAAGAGAGAGAGAGAGAAGCAGAGAAAGAAGCAAGCATACGCCAGTAAAATAAAATTCGCTACATCTGCATTTTTACTTACTTTGTGTTATAGTGTTTCTTGGAATGAAGGTTGCCATCTGTAGGTACTTGGAAGAAAGCCGAAGTCTATCTAGTTCAGTTAACCAAGGCATTTGATGACATGGTTCGATCACCATGTCATCCCGTGCAAATTTTATGGTGAGGCTATTTACACCATTAAAAATATTTAAAATAGCTATTTTTTCAATAAATTTCGTATCAAATTTTTGTAATCACATTTGTACTTTCTACGAGCTTCATATTTTTAAAATAACCTTAACTAAACTATTTAATTAAATATTTAAGTCATATTTAATTTTTCATATTTTTTTTCAGTTGTTTTAGCTAAAAAATTTTTAAACAATCCAATATCTACAAGCTATTGTTTGAAGTACCTATAGCCTCGCTGCCGGCGCTTCCTATACCACCATATCAATCAACCTTAATAGCTATGAAATATACCAGAATACGTCAAAATCTGTTAATTATCCCTTTTTTATTTTGCAGTTATTTGTAATGTAACACTACTCTCATGGAAAAAATAACATAAACAAGCTGATGTAAAATTGCTTTCTATGACTAATTGTCATGATCCTTAATATTTTCTCTAGAAATTGTGCATTTTCATTTTACATAACCGCATGTATTCTAGACTCAATTTGTGTAAGCAAAACATATTGGTTCATCTGGTTGAACATGCATTTATCTGTGACGTTATTTGATAAATCAACTGAAAATAAATATAAATAAGACCATACCTGAAGAGAGGTGATGAGTGCTTTGTAGATAAAAATTATATTAAATCGAAGAGCGGGTATAGCATGATTCTACGGGTGCACATAGCCCCCACCAAATCTTAATTACGATAATAAAAACTGTAAAATAAGTAGATTATAAAATGATAAAGAAATAAATATATAAAAATATATTGTGATTGTTTGTTTAGATTGGATTTTGGCAAAGAACCGGGCTTAATGCGAGAGGCGAAGAGCATAAGGGAAAGTATGTGTGTGTACATACGTACGTACGTGCATGTATGTATATATGTATGAATGTGTATGTATGTATGCCTTAGATCTTGTGCATAGAGACTTCAAACAAAGGCAGAAATCAAAAGGAGGGTATCTCCTAAATTGAAGATTTGCACAGCATAATTTAGATTCTATTACTGTCAGCAATTCAATTTTTAGTGGATGAGAAATTCTTGACAAATTCGATAAGTGCATGGATCCCTTCATTCAAGGATTTGAATATCATCGTGCTGAGAGTGGAAGACCTTGACCCTTTTTTCAATTATTATTATTATTATCTTTAATGACACCAAAAATTAGGATTTGTTTATTTATTTATTATTATTATTTGAGGTGACAATGACTTAAAATGTGTTGTGGAAGACCTTGACTCAAGACTTTGGCCGTGGAAAGACCTTTGAGTACTTAAAAGACTTAAATTGTGCAAAGAACTTGACTTAAGACTTTTTTTTTTTATTTATTTTCTTTTAGCCTTTTTAGGTATTCAAGCACCCAAACCCTCATCACTCTCATCTATATATAAATATATATTTATAAATTAGTAAGAATTGTCCCCTCTTTTTTTTTTTTTTTTTGAATTAGTAGGAGTTGTCTTTTACTTGGCATTGGCAATAATCTATTACTTAGAGCATTATATATCATTTCATGCCTCATCCAATATAATTTCAAGGATATTTTCATGAAATATCCCTAAATTTTGGCCCTAACCTCTATTGGCACTTCTTATTTAAATTAATATTCGAAATTCCTACAACCACAAAAATTTATTAACTTTAAGTTCGAGCTCAAGGCTTTAAGTCATTTATATTGATAAACTTTTAATAAAATTATTTTAATACTAATGTCAGTGATTTTGGGACAATATAACCTTTATATTGAAAGTTGGAACAACATGACTCTTTTTTTCTTTTTAAATTATTATTATTATTATTATTGACACCGTGAATTAAGATTGATTTATTATTATTATTATTATTATTATTATTATTATTATTATTATTATTATTATTATTATTATTATTTAAGTGACGTTGACTTAAAACCTTTGCGGAAAGACCTTGATTTAAGACCATGGCCATGGAATGACCTTTGGGTACTTTAAAGACTTCAATTGTACAAACACCAATTTCATAAAATAATAGTTCTAACCGCACTTAAAGGTGGATATTTTCATTTTCATAGAAACTTCTATGCTAAAAATAATGATATCTTCAATTTTATAATCCATTTTATTATTATTTTTATTTTAATACATTTTCATTTAATTGATAAGAATGAGAATTTAATTATTTAAATTAAAATATAGATTTATATCAGCTGTTATAATTTTAAAATATTTTAAAATAAAAAACAAAAAAGTGGAGGACGAGTTGGAAATCCACTGCAAAACAAAAATGAAGATGGCGATGTATCTCCGTTTTTTGTTCATTTGGAGATGAAATGGTCAGTCCATCTCTGTGAGAGATTTTATCATCCTTGTCGACAACATAAAATTCTATTAGATGCTCTCTTTATAAGGCTTTGATTTGATTGTGGTGACAGCTTGACTTAAAGACTTTGGTAGTTCAAAAAGACAGACAGCTTAACTTAAACACTGGGTCATGGAAAGAACTTGGCTTAAGATTTTGATTGTACAAAGACCATGACTAAACAATTTTATTTTTATTTTTATTTTTATTTTAACTTACACTCTCAAAATTAATTTTCGTTACCTCCATGCTTAAACACAAGTTTAAAAAGATACATTCTTTAAAAATTGGAAAATTAATTTCTTAACATCTTAATTTCTGTAACTAGAGACTAAATCAATTGAATTATGTTTTCTCATCACCGGCTTATTTTTGGGTTTTACAAACCCAAAACAAGTCTAATTAGTTAAAAGAACTCAATCTATATATCATGTAGTTCTAATTCATCCATTATCGATGTAGGATGTGACACTAGTAATATGAGAGATAACAATAGCTTTTTCCAAATATACCTATGGACAATGTTTGCTCATCTTCATTCTCATGTGATGACATTATTTCTCATTGCCTAGATTGCAGTGTTAGAAAAGCAGGATATATGATCACAGGGCTCCCTATTAACAAGCTAGATCTTAACATACTCTTAACAAATGACTCCCTAAAATCAAAAACCTGGACCTGCTGCTTGCTTTTCATCATAATTAAGCATGGCAATCCACATCAGCCCCAATAATGCACTCTATAATCGGGGAAGAGCTTTGCTTAAACCTCACTTTCAGGAAATAAGAAGAAAAGGATAACGTGAGGGTTTGGAATATATTGTAAAGACAACTAATGAACAAGTTGATATAAATTATTCTCGGACACCCAATGGTATCGTCTTAACTGTACTCTGCTTTTTCTTTTTCTTTTTTTTTAATACATTATTTTTAATGTTGTGTCAAAATCATCTTTATCAGAAATCTAAAATGATCCTATGAATGTATTAAATGTCTATTAGTCTATTATATAAGTGTGAATGCAAGTGCTTGGAATCTTAAAATGCATCTTGCATTATTCATTGATATGAATTAATATATAATCACGCTGTTGTTTGAATGTGATAATAAGGATAATTATATCATAATAAAATTAAATTGAAATTTCTTTTTTTCTGTTAACGTTGAATACAGAAATATGGATGTGTTTATATAGTTATAGTATTAAAAATACCTCTATAAATTGTATTTCTTTTGTAATATGTAGAGCTTATTTAATCATCTATAAAGATATAGAATGTCAAAAAATCATTAGTTTTTAAATATTTATACTCAAAGTTTACAGATAAGAAAATTTATAAATAAATTTTTCCTGCTGGACAGCAATTAATAAATTTTTCTGAACGGATTCCATACCATGTGATCGGAAGAAAACTTTCGATTACATGCTGTGATCAAAAGTTTTCTTTCCATCACATTATTGCAATGAACTACATACATACATACATACATACATACATACATACATACATACATATTATATGTATATATGTATGTATTCAAAGAAAAACAAATTTTAAGGTGAGGCTATTTACACCCTTAAAAATATTTAAAATAGCTATTGTTTTTTTTTTTTTTTTAATAAATCTCGTATCAAATTTTAGTAATTACATTTGTACTTTCAACAAGTTTCATATTTTCAAAATAACCTTAACTAAACATACATGATTAGATTTTTAAGTCATATTTAATTATTTAAAATTGGTGGCCAGATTATTAAATTACTTACAGACTAAAGATAAATTGCATACACATTTCGCTCTGCAGGGGAAATACCACAAGAGCTAGGCAAAATTGCGGAATTCGAGTTGCTAGCTCCAACAAATAATTCCTTAACAGGTACCATTCCTTCATCCATCTTCTTCAATCTCTGTTTTCCCAGCTTGTATGGCTTTTTGTAAATAGTAGCCTGACAGGTAGCTTCCCTGACGGCATATGTCTTAAAGAATTGTACATCTCTAATAATCAGTGAAATTTTGGTAGAAGAGTTTCTTGGTTTGAAACATTTACATGTGATGATCACCGACTTAAAATGTTTCCATGCTCACCAAATGTTCTTCAGTTTCCCTGGATTACAGAGCAGTACTCGTTTGCTATGCCTTAAATACCTAGACGATTCGAAGTCACTCAGCTTTTATCGTTAGCAAGTTTAAGGCATCTCGAAGGACTTGACTTGTCGAGTTGTTATGATTTGGAAAAGTTGAAGATTGACCATGCTGGGGACGTGAAAATCATCGGCGAAACTCATTGCTTTCGTAGTCTACGCGAAGTTGTTATAAGCTCTTGCTCAAAATTGAGGCACATTACGTGGCTTATTTTTAGTCCAAATCTCAGGCGTATTAGGATAGTCGACTGTAAGGATATGGAAGAAATAATCAAGTTGGGTGAATTTCTAGCCGAGGTGGTGGAAAATCTAATACCGTTTGCAAGGCTTCAATATATTCGACTTCGAAGATTGGAAAATTTGAAGTGCATCTACCCAGACACCTTGCCCTTCCCACATCTCAAAGAAATGAGAGTAAAGAGATGCCCAAAGCTTAAGAAAATTCCACTTGAATGCAGCAGGGCATGGGATCGCTGCAATGGGATGGTCATGCCACTCTAAATGTACTTCTACTCTGTTGTCAGATCCATTGGTCGATGTCACCTTACTAGAACAATAATAGAGATTTCGAATAAGATGTCTCCTTTGCTGGAGTGTAATTCGATTTAAACTGGTTTCATAATTCAAACTTTTCTGTAGTTTACTGTCTGAATATTAACCATTCCATTCAGTTTGCTCTGTTTTCCTTTTCCATTCTTCGAAACCTTATAATTGTAGTCTTGTTTATACAATTTCAAAATTAAACTTTGAAGTCTTAAATAATTTAATGGATAATGTGAGTGCACGTCAGCGGATGCGAAGCTTGATCTTAGTGGTCCAGGTACAGGCCAATGCTTACGAAAATTGCCTCCCGAAAGCCTGTAATCTTGAACATGCACATTCCACTCGTTGTAATAAAATACTCTATCTTGTCATGTTTGCCACCATGCCAGCTTATGTTTCTTGCCGTTGATTGGAAGGGTGGACTGAAATCTTCATGCCTTATCCAGGTAAATGGAACAAGGCATTATATACTTATCATACGCTTCCTGTGTACAAATGAACTTTGAGACTAGAAAATTTCAATTTTATTTAGATGAATAATATCTCCCTTTTAGTTTAGAGATTTTTTGTAATGGTTGCCATATGATATTCCTGAATTCCTATTGAGTACCGGTTACTCGGAAGATTTTGACAAGTTGTCTATCTGCTTTTGCTCTGTGGCAGCATAGAAAGGATTGTCTAGTGGTAAAATCTCTCGGCTTCTCTTGGACTGGTTTTTTTAACTTGACATGGCAACTAACTAGGGTTAAACGCTAATCGTCTTAGTCTGTTTTCTTTGATAAAATGAATATCTTTGTTATATGAATTCTCTGAAATAATCTTAGCAGTAAGCTAAGCTATCAGACACCTTGGTATGGTCAGAATGCAATCTGTTCTGGAGAACTCGATTCTGCGTTGATCGAAGTTCTTATTTGAGCAAGTTTCTGGTTATCAACGTTATCCTTTTTAACCGTCTGGGCTGTTGCCCATGCATGTGCATACTGAAGCATGCACTACTGGAAGCTTAAATGGGTGACAAGATGGAATGTTTTAACTTTCAGTATGACTCATAATGACACTGGTGATTAATAAAACCGCAAGGACAGATAAAGATAAGCCGGAATTTTAAATAAGATGTTGTCGAAAGAGGCAAGTTCCCGGCGTTTCTAAAGAGGCTGCAATTGAGTTAGACAAGGAAATCAGTATAGAGATCACAGTAACGCATTTATTGCGGAAATTAGGGGGACCATTTCCCTATTAATTTTCTCCTCCTTACAAGAGCTGGCAATTATAAATTGCCACATTGACAATGACAATAGCATACCTAACAACAAATTGAATCTGGGAATCATTTTCTCTGTTGGTTCAGCTCTCATGTTTGTGGTTTATACCATTCTTTTCCTTGTTTTAGCTTAGAAAATGTCTCTAGGTGTCTATTCTTGTGTGTGTTCGAGTTTGGAATGTACAAAAGGTGAAACCAGAAACTAATTCTGCAGTAGAATTGAGTACCTGTTTCCAGCGGTCTTCCGAAATCGAGACTAATTTTTTTCTGAGGTGGTCCAGTTCCCTGTTTGTTGGACCACCTCAACAGCCATATAGATTGCAACTCATCCTTTCCAATGAGGTCCGTCCTTTTTCTTGGGGCTACGTGTCTTTAGCTAATCTTCTTCCATTATAGTAGTACAGATAAAATTTGCAGATAATGTACAACCTATACATCAGGTTAACATCCCATTGGTTTCCATGGTGATGAATGGTTCCTGGTTTACCAACATCATCGTTGGACCTCAACAGCAGTTGTTTTACGATCGATAAGGCTTACTCCTGGCCCGTAACGCACCCAGGTTGCAATGAAAATACAACAATTTCATATGTAGAAACTTTTGATTTGTATCAGACTTAAAGAGAAATGGCATGCTAGTGACAAGAATTAGATTAAGGCTGGCATTACCTGTTCTATGGGCTTGCTTCAGGGCCTTTGGCCCATTTATTACACGATAGACGTACAATTTCTGCCCACAAAATCTAGCAAAGCCAACTGTAATGAAAAAAACAAATGCACTAAAACCCAAATAAAAGAAAGAAAATAAAAAGCATTTGCCAAAACGATGTTCAGACATTGGGCATGTTAAAGCTTAAATCTTCCATTAAGATAATTTTGAGTTTTCACTGTTGAATTTGATCACCAACTTAATGATTTCATTGCATTCTAAGGTTTGAATATACAAGCTAGAGTAGTCTCCAATAAATCTAAATTACAGGTTGTAAAATAAAGAATATTATCTAAAAATAGATGGTGCAATCTCCGGTATTCAAGGTAACCAAAATGTCCTTCCATTGATGATCTGTTTCAGTACTATAGCAACTGAATCCTCCAGCTGTTGTGTGATCTTTGTCGCTCTCTTCTTACTTTGATTCTCCGGAAATCAAGGCTGTAGTCATTTCATTTGCTGGTCTGGACAAGTAATTGATTAGGGCTTGGTTTTCTTGTCCAAGCTTGCTTTCTCTTCCAACAAACGAAAAAAGGTAAAAATGCCTTAATGTATCTCTCTTAATCTTTACAGGCTACAAGTACGGGAGAATGGTATTTGAAATACTAGGCTTGGAACCAACCCTTGACAATGTTAATTTGGAGATGCCTCTCAGAGGAACAAGCAGGAAATATTGGCATACACTGCATGGGAGGGGTACGTAAAACTACCCTGTCGACCAAAATTAACAAATCCATTCAAATGCTTTTCTTCCCTGTTTCAAATCCATTCGTTAGTGTCAGCTTGCTTCAACGACGACAGAGATTATGAGGGAGATTTCCAAGTTTTGGTATAAATTTGTTACCGAGTTTGGTTGTAATATTGCCACTCTTCAATTACTAACAACTTGTTAAATATTAGAATCCTTCAATGTCTCATCTTTAGCAGCAATTGGCTGATATGGAAAATAATATATTGTTTTAGTAGGTAACAAAAAGTTTGTAATTTTACTACAAATGTCCTTGAAACATAGTATCAAAAGGATATAACTAGTACAACTGGTGGTAATGAGGGTCGAGTGAAAAGTCAGTCAACTTGTAACACAAATGTGTTAACGTAGGATGTTTATCCGTTTTGCTTTTGAAATTATTGGCTTGCCTTTTTGACTTGGAATAGTAAACACCTGATAGTGACCAAATTGAATTGATATAAAGTTCTTATAGCGAGGGAAGCTTCCTTGAAACTGCATCTTGCATTGTTTAGGGACTTATTAAGCACGAATAGGATAGTCATCGGTTGACTCATATACTATTTTGGTTAATCAATGAATTGCTGTCTTTTTCTTACTTTTGTCAATACTTTTTTTAGTAAATATTATATGAATGTAAATATGAATTTTAATTTTTTTTAACCTCAAAATCTTTTAAGTGGGATAATTATTTTGGATTCAATACAGATGAGTTATTAAAAATCAACATTATTTTTAAATTTTTAATGCTAAGTATTTGTTCACACTCGTCTTTAATGAAATGACGACTACCGATCAAAGTTAAAGTAAATACTGATCAATATTGAAATATTTAAATTTGATTAGTACAAAGAATTGCAATATCAAAAGCATACTCTCTCATCATCTCTTTTAAAGATAAAATTATAAAAATTAATCTTCTAATTAGATTCAGAGAGTATTATATTATTTTTTCTGTTTAAAAATTTTTAAATGTAAAAAATAATAAGAATAAAATAAAATTTAAATTATTTATTAATTAATTATATTACGCGTTTAAAATAATTTAATTAAAATACAATTTATTGTGACCCAAAATAACGCACTGAGTAGTCACACTGTTAACTCATGTATTGTTTTCGTCAATTAATGAATTGCCATGTCCTTTCCTAATTGTTAACTTAAATTTCCTGACAGTATAGCGTGCGTCTAGAAATTTTTATAAAAGTGTGAACGGAGGTAAAATTGTAGGATGTTATCCTTTTTACTTTTGAAATTATTGGCTTGCCATTTTGACTTGGAATAGTAAAAGTGATAATGACCAAATTGACATAAAGTTTTCTAGCAAGAGAAGCTTCCTTGAAATTGCATCTTGTATTGTTTATGGCATAAATTAAGCACGAATAGTCATCACTGGGATTCATATGCTATTTTGGTCAATCAAGCTGCCAGGCAATTGATAAATTCGAAAGTAAATTTTAAAAAATTAAAATTTCTCATAATATTTTAATTAAACAATTTAAAAATTAAAATTATAATATCAATAAACATGAATAAATACAGTGATTCATAACATAGTGGTGGAAAAGTAAGATCATTATAAGGAGAGCAACCATGATGTAATGTTCTTTCTTTCTTTATCTCTATTCTAGATTTGATCTTATAAAACTATCAGATAGATTTGTTTTCTTTCCCATTGCTTTCTTGTTATGTCATGGCAACCAAACAGTGCGTTGGTTGAATCATTTTAATTTTAAAGTTGTTGATATTTGTAACAAGATGCTTTCATGGGGTCTACTTTCTGTTTACATTTGGATTGTTTGTTCCTTTTTTTTTCTTTAAATTTGGTTCACTATACGCACAAAATAAACTCATCACAGCAAAATGTTGCCACAAAGCAAAAGCAAAAGCAAAGCAATCACACCTTTTAACTTTTTCTTCTCTCTTTTTTTTGGACTTATGTTTCTTCTTTCTTCAATTTCTTCTCCTCTTTCTTTTCACATTTTCTCCTTTCATACTTAATCTTTTGTGTTTCTTCTTCTTTCCTTTTCTTCCCTCTTCTTTCCTTCTTTTTCTTCTCTCTGTAAAGCTTGTGGTGACCCAATACATCATAATTTAACTTAAACAATGTTTACATCTCATGTATCACTCTCTAACCAATCCCCAAACTTTCTAGCTAATTTTCAAAACAACCTCTAAAAAAACCCGATAATTACCTTCATTTCACTCGTATAAATACTCTCCTTGATTCAAATGAGCAACAATCATAGAAACCTTTGATTATAGGATTAGTTACAGCACCCACGGGTCCTGTTGTCTCTTTTGTTTTTTTGTGTATTGGATTTGAAACTGACTTTGTAAAACTTGAAATAAAAAAAAATATTGAAACATATAAGATAAATAATAAATAGTACTTAAAACACGTAATAAAAAATTTAAAACTTGTGAAAAAAATTAAAACATGAATGAATAGTATTTGAAACGGTTTTAAGAAGATTTGAAAGAACCTTTAAAAGATTTGATTGTGGTGGTTGCTTGACTTAAAGACTTTGGTAATTCAAATAGACAGAGACCTTAACTTAAACACTCGGGTTGTGGAAAGAACTTGGCTTAAGATTTTGATTGAACACAGACCTTGACTAAACAATTTTTTATTTTTATTTTTCTTTTAACTTACAAACTCAAAATTAATTTCGTTACCTCCATGCTTAAACACAACTTTAAAAAATAAATGCTTTAAAAATTGGAAAATTAATTGCTTAATATCTTAATCTCTATAACTAGAGACTAAATCAATTGAATTATACTTTCAAAGTATTTAAAATCCAGAATTTAATTGTGTGATGCTTCATCTAATATAATTGCAGAAATATTTCCAATTTCAAAACTTTGCATTTCAGTCCAGACGAATTATGAGAAATTTATAATTTAGTCTCTATATTTTATTGTATTTTAATCTCGATTATTTGTTATTGTACATATTTTAATTTATTGTACATATTTTGTCTCAATTTCAAAACTTTTCATTTCGTTTTGCCTCAGGGATGATATTTTTTAATTTATTGTACATATTTTTCAATCTTTGAAAATCTTGCATTTTTATTCTTATTAGACCTTTTGTGATCTGGTCCGATTTATTAAAATAATGTTTGTTTATCATTATTATTTGCACAAAACTTTAAAAAAAAATAAAAGATAAAAAATCGTAAAAAGACCTTAACTTAAATGCTTTCCCTTTTTTTTCTAAGATATCCACGTATCCAAACTCCAAGGAATTCATTTACTGATTAACATAAAGGACTTTAATTTTTTGTAGAGATAATTTATCAGTACATAAAAATTAGTATCATATACTGATTAACTTAAAGGACTTTAAAATAAATAGTTAATAGAATGATAAATTATTTTAAAAATTTTAAATTTCTCTCATCGAATTAAAGATTATCACGCCAATTGAGACAATAAAAATTAAGAATAATAATTGATAATATTGCATTACTCTTAAATTTTTTAAAACAATAAATGATGGAGAAAATTATTAGGGTAAAAATTAAATTTTAATGTTAAATTACTTTTACAAACTAGCGCCAAGTCGTTCCCTGATTGGACTGGAGCTCCAAGTCATCACTTTGACGTGCTTCACGGGGCTGGAAACACACTCGTGAATGTTCCCAGAAATACTATTCAAGCACATATTTTTTTACTTTTCAACACATTTTTTTTCTTATATTTTACTTGATGGCTCAATATTTATATGTACTTGACACTTGTGTTTCAGAGCACCATCAAACGACCAACAAGCAAACACGCACTTCAATCTCTGTTCTCATGGAGAGAATTCCTTATCTCTTTACTATAGTACTTTTCCTCGTCCATTGTTTGTTTCCTTCCCCCATACTTGCAACAGCCCCCAGTAGTATTACCGCAGAAAAAGATGCTCTTCTTGCCCTGAAAGCTCACATAACATATGATCCAACCAATTTCTTCGCCAAAAATTGGAACACGAATACCTCTGTCTGTAATTGGACTGGCGTTACTTGTGATGATATTCAACATAGAGTCACAGCCTTGAATATTTCTAATTTGACTCTTGCAGGAACCATTCCTTTTCAACTTGGAAATCTATCTTCACTGCAAACCCTTTATTTGAGTGGAAATATGTTTCATGGTGAAATACCATCCAGTATCTCGAGTTGGAAACAGCTGCAAATTTTATCCTTGTCATTCAATAATTTCTCAGGAGCCATACCAAAAGAGTTCGGGAACTTGACTCGGCTTAAGAAGTTATACCTTGGCTATAACCCACTAAACGGTATGTTCATATATAAATGTTAGGCTATGTTTATTTTCAAGAAAAGAAAGAAAAGAGTAAATAAAAGGACATGAGAAGGGAAAAAGAATGAATTTTTTATTATTTAATTGCACCATGGAATCATCAATGAAAAGGAATTTATTATTTTTACTTAGACAAAAATATCATTCACTTCTAAATTTATTGATATTTATTAATTGATTAAAAATTTTAATTATTTTT
>CP135548.1:5013290-5029942 GCA_032402905.1 Khaya senegalensis | reverse complement strand
TTGGTAGAGTATCAGCTGATGTGGCTTATGTAAGTGACTTGGAAGACAGATCAGAACAAGTGTACGACTCAGCTGAGATAATGATAAACTAGTGGGGAGAAGAATTTGAACGTACATGGTTGCAAAAACAACGACAGTTAGAGTTTTATTAGTTGTATTCTCCCTGTAGCAGAATTACATCCTCAGGCTGTAATCGTTTTAGGTTTCACAAGGTATAGGTAGATTATTTCTCAGTTTTCCTACTTTCTAATCTTCCTTGTGTATATATGAAAATACTCTTTCTATTATCATGGTTAAGAAGAGATAGAAAAACACAAGTTTACAATACGGAATTTATCTTCTTCAAGTTGGTATGAGATCTTTCTAGCTATGGCAGACACTTACAGCGGCACCTCTCAAAATATCACCATTACTTCAAATACATAGAGCAATGGAACCTTTACTTTCCGCACACATAAAGTTCACAAACAACAATTACTTTAAAAATTCTAAATTTACACTATCATATTATTTATTAATAATCATATTAGTTTATGTCAATTTAAACTCATAAATTCATAGAAGTTCAAATCCATTTGGTAGATTGAATAAAAAATTATCATCCCTAAAAAAATCTATTTGCAAAATTATTTGCATGTTTATTTTAACATCAATCTTCTTACTAGAGTATGTTAAATCTTGTAAGTGTAAGAGAATTAAAATAAGATATATTTTATTTTATTTAATAAAATATTTTTTTGATTTAAACAAAACATGTTTTATTGTTGTCATAACTACTATTGAGATATTTTTACTTGAAATGAATTTGTAAGAGTTTTAAATATGATGGATGACAAACTATATCGATATACATTCTCGACTTGCTTTATATAATGTAAAAATCTCAAAATAATTAGAGGATTCAATATGAATAGTTTGCTTTTTTAAATCCTCAAGAAATTATTATATTGCTATTTGTTATAAATAACTGCATATCATGCTTGTGATCAAATAAAATTAATTTTTTTATCAGTATGACAAAAAAGAATTGTAATTTGTATTAATTTATATATAACAAAATAATCTTAAATTAGTTCTTAAAAAAATATATTTGTTTGATATCGATAGTATAACCAATGAGTTATAAAATAATCTTATTTTTTATATTATTTAAATATTCTAGATAAAAATAAAAAACTACAAAAAACTCAAAATTTGTCAAGAACATAAACAAAGCACAAAGAATCCTCAATAATTAGGATTTCTGGGAAATCCTAGACTTTCCGGTTAAGAGAGAGATTCACTTTTTTTTTTTACAAAAAAAAAAAAAAATTGAATCAATTGAATCAAGGAGAGTATTTATAAGTGTGAAATGAAGGTCATTATCTGGATCTTGCAGCAGTTGTTCCGGAAGTTAAAGTAGAAAGTTCGGGGGCTTGCTTGTACTTAATATGTATATATACAAACACATATGAAAGTTTAAAAATTAAAAAAAAAAAAAAAAAAGGAGAAAAATAATACTCTTATATTTCATTATTATTATTATTATTATTATTATTATTATTATTATACTTGAGGTTATACCATTTACATATGATATTATTATTCTTCCTCAACTCCGAACATTTCTAAGCAAAATGTCTCTAATTTTCAGCAGTCTAGTTGCAATAGTTTTGGCGTTAATCCTCTTCTTAGGTGATTCGGTTGTGCACTCTAGAGCCAGATTCAAGATCGATGACACATTGCTTTTTGGCTGGAAAGTGTTTGTCTTCTTTGCTTAGAAGACTTGTGTCCGCAACTTCAATCATTGAACTATGCAACAAGTCATTTACCCAACTCTTCAGGCTCATTTCTCCAACAAAAAATTCGTCAGTGGGTTTCTTCCTGGTGAATGTTTCCATTAACAAAATTCCATAGCTATAAATGTCCCCCATTGTCGATATTTTTCCTTCTCTTCCATACTCTATGTATCACATCAATTTTATTGATAGATAAATCATAAAAACAATATCATAAATATAGTGAGAAATTAATAAAATATTTTGAAAATGATAAAAAAAAATCAATAAAAGACTTTGAAAATGAACAAAAATATGGAATATGGAACAAACCTGGTGCCATATAACCAATCGTGGCAAGGGTTTGTGTCAGCGTCATAGATTGATCTTCTCCACTCAAAAGCTTTGCAATCCCAAAATCACTTAGATGTCCAACCATGTTTTCGTCTAACAAAACATTGTTAGGCTTCAAGTCACAGTGAACTATAGGAGCTGAACATCCAAAGTGAAGACATTCCAAAGCTGATGCAACATCTATCATTATGTTCAACCTCTGAAAAATAGCCAAAATGCGGTTGTCCGAATGCAAACACTTCTCCAAGCTCCCATTTGGCATGTATTCTAATACCAATGCTTTAAAATTATCGTTTGAACAACTGCTGATGATTTTCACAAGGTTTCGATGACGAATACTTTTCATCACTTCACATTCGGCATCAAAGCTCTTAAATGCCCTTTCAAACTGGTGGAGCACTTTTACTGCAACTTCCATCCCGTCCTGAAATCTTGCCATGTAAACAGAACCAAAGCCTCCCGTACCGAGTAGGCTGCTTTCATTAAACTTATCCGTTGCTCTCCAAAGTTCGAGGTACGAAAATCTTCTCATTGTTGCTTGTGGTTGCATATTAGCATCATTTGGCAACTCTTTACTCTTTTTTCGATGTCTGGATATCAACACAAATCCAAGAATCAATGTGAATGCAATACTCAATGGCAAAACAATCCCAAGGAGAAGAACATTTTTCTTTGATCTTCTGTGAGTGCTAGTGTTGCTGCTTTTGCATGGTGGGACTTGCAGATAGAGTGAACCACATAATAAATCATTTCCTACAAATGATTTTGCCGAGAAGTTTGCAAAAGAGCCGCCTCTAGGAATTTCCCCCTCCAATCTGTTGTAAGAGAGATTTAGATGTTCGAGGTACAAGAGTTTCTCCATGGATTTAGGAATAACTCCAGAGAGATTATTGCTGGACAAATCCAAGAAGCCTAAGCTTGTCAAGTCACCAAATGATTCAGGAATTGAGCCTGTCAATCTATTATATCCCAAGGAAAGAAACTGTAGATCTTTTAGGGTTCCAATTGTGGTTGGGACATCACCTGACAAATGATTATTTGATAGAACCATTTCCAACAAAACCTTCAAATTTCCAATTTCTAATGGTAGAGGCCCGGCGAAAGAATTTGATGAGAGGTCAAAGGCTAACATGTCTTTAAGATTCCAGAAAGTTGACGGTATAGAAGTTAACCTATTTGAGCCTAGGAAGAGATTCCTTAGTGATGAGAGATTACCAAGGCACACAGGAATTGATCCAGAAAGTTTGTTATCTTGTAATACCAATTCATACAATGCAGCTAAATGACAAAGATCATCTGGGATTTATCCTTCCAATTTATTGTTTTGAAGATACAAACCTTGAAGTTTTCGAAGCTTTCCCAATGAAACTGGAATAGATCCATTCAATTTATTGTCTCCTAAATTTAAGATTATTAAGTTGATCAGCTTTTCGATCTCTTCAGGAACTCTGCCGCTAATGTTGCAATTGGCCAAGTGAATGAATTCCAAAGAATTCGAAAGATTACCTATGAAGCTTGGAAGGATGGCATGTAGTGGATTTCCTTGTAATTGTATTGTTTGTAAGTTCTTGCAATTTGTCAAAGAGGAAAGAAAGTTCAATTCTGGAGTCGAAGATGTCAAGTAGTTATCCTGTAATTCGAGCCGCTTGAGGTTTCTTAAATTGGCAATTGTGCTGGGAATAGAGCCCGAAAAGAAGTTCTCTGACATTGCTAGCAAGGAGAGCTTTGAAGCATTAAAGATGAAACTAGCAATTGGCCCACTGAAATTATTGGAGGACAAGCAGAGCATTTCAATATTTGGAAGTTCAATGTCTATACTTGATGGGAGGCTTCCCGTGAGACTATTGTTATAAAGGAAAAGATATTTCATTGCTGACATGTTGAAGATTGCAAATGGGACAACACCAATTAAGCTGCAATTTTGAAGCACCAGGCTCTCGAGATTACGAATATTACCAATTTCATGTGGTATTTCACCTGTAAATATGAAATCTTATTTATTTACAATTTTTTTATCAAAATTTATATAATCTCAAAGATTTTCAATTAATAATAAATTTAACAAAAGTATTGATTTTTTTTTAATTTACAATAATCACTTATCTTGCTAATTTTTTTTTAAAAAATAATTAATTACCTAATTTTACTCCTCCCTGTATAATTTTTTAAAAATATTTAATTACACTCCTATTTTAAATTTTACTCATTTCTCTCCCCAATTTTTTGAAAAATACCTAGTTATGCTTTAAAATACATACCTAATTGCCCCATATCCGTAATTTTTAAAAATACTTAATTAGCCTCGTCCTTAATTTTTTTAAAATAAATATCCAACTACTCTCCTATCTCTAATTTTTTTAAAAATAACTAATTACCCTCCTTTTGGATCTATTATTATCTTAAAATAAAATAAAATAGAATAAAATAAAATAAGTTGAATTGTTTAGATGAATGGTAAAGACTTAAACCTTAAATCTTTAAAATTTCGTAAGTATAAAAATATTAGTTGATTACAAAGGCAAACATCTATTTTTTTATTTTAAATTATATTAAATAACCAATAAAAATATTAGATGGATTTCAAATTCAAATATATATAATAGATTATATAATACGATTTACAAAACAAACAATGAAAAGAGGTTTGGCTTGGTGGTTTACTCTTTACTATTAAGGTGCTAGCTCACTTAAATTTTAAGATCCAAGTCTGCTCATCATCTTAAACTAATAAGTTTTTTGTTCATTTAAAGGTCAAAGATTCAAGTTCCTCCATCATCTTAAATAATTCAATTTTAGATGTTCGAATTTTGGATTATTATTATGGTTATATACATCAAAAATTAATGAATACTGAATTTTTTTTTTTGAATTGAAAATCTAAGATGAAGGATCTTGGACGTTATCATTATCAAGTTTGGAGATATTCGAATCTAATAATACTTTTTTTAATCAACAATAATGCACTTCTTCTTTTAAATTGAATTTAACAATTATTAATTATTTTCTTAATTCATTATGATAGAAGAGGAGAAAGGAACACTAAAGTAATAGTTTAATTTGACTTCTTCCTTTAGAAGTAAAAAATAACATTTATATAAAACATACCTCGAAGTGTGTTATGGCTGAGATATAACTTCTTAAGCATTGTTAAGTTCCCGAATTCTTTTGGTAAGACTCCTGAGAAGTGATTATGCGACAAGGATAAAAATTGCAGCTGTTTGCAACTTGATATATAGGATGGTATTTTGCCATGAAACATATTTGCCTCCAAAACAAGGGTTTGCAGTGAAGATAAATTTCCAAGTTGAAAAGGAATGGTTCCTGTAAGTCTCAAATCGAATAGTATTGATAAATGGTGAAGACTTAAACCTAATTTCTTAAAAATACATAATTAGCCTCTTTTTGGATCTATTATCTTAAGTTGTCAAAAAAAAATTAAATAAAAATTTAACAGTTTAGATAAAATGGCAAAGATTTGAATCTTGGATCATTAAAACCTTAAGTATAAAAGGTCAACAACCAAGCCGATCAACCTTTATTTTTGGGTAAATTAAATTATTTAACTAGTAAACATATTAAATGGATTTCAAATTCTAAAAATTGATAATAAGTTATATGATACAATTTACAAAATAAACAATAACAAGATGTTTGGCTTGGTGGTTAAATCTTTACTTTCAGCTTAGTCTATTCAATATTAAAGGTTCAAATTTTGGGTCATTATTAGGGTTATTTTCATCAAACTATGTCAAAATCTAATAATTAGAGAGTAATTAAACTGTTTATTTTTTTCTTTGACAATTTAACATAATGGATCTATGACATGACAGGTTGATCTAAGTAATTAGAGATTAGAATTTGGATTGTTATCAAGGTAATATTTGTCAAATTGTTTCAAAATGTAATGATTAGAGAGCATTTTCCCCCTATTTTCTTCTTTTTTAAAAAAATCTCTTGATTATGAATTTGAATGGTGTACACACCAAATTATTGGCAAGGGCGGAAATAATACTTGAAAAAATAATTATATTTAGAGATTAGTTTATTAAAATTATTAAAGTGAATCTTTATTTATTGTTTTACAAAAATTTAGGAACTTAATTTTTGTTTTCTCAATTGTATTATACATATTTTTATAATAATATTTTTACTAAAAGATGTGTATTTAAATTATATTTTAGGGTACAATTGACATATCTTTTTATTAGAAATCATACTTAAAACCATTAATATGGTATTCAAATGACCCCCACACCACCACCCCCCCACCCCCTTTTTTTTTCCTATTTCTATGTTAAGATTTATAATTTTCATCTTTGAATAGTATTTATGAAAAATTTATTGTCTAAATTTAAAAAAAAAAAATAGTTAATATTCAGTTCTAATAACTTCTTTATCAACAGTAATACACTCCTCCTTTCAAATTGAACTTGACAGTCAGTAATTATTTTTTAATTCAGTATGATAGAAGAGGAGAAAGTAATAGTTCAATTAACTTCTTTCTTTAAAAGTAAAATATAACATATATATATATATATATATATATGAACATACCTTGGAGTGTGTTATCACCGAGATATAACTCCGTAAGCTTAGCCAATTTACCAAATTCTTTTGGTATGGCTCTGGAGAATGGATTGTCCTTAATTCATTATGATAGAAGAGGAGAAAATGAAGCTGAAGTAATAGTTCAATTGAAATTCTTTCTTTAAAAGTAAGATATAATAGTTGTACATGAACATACCTTGTAGTCTGTTATATCCCATCTATAGAACGGAGAGCTTGGAAGCATTGAGAATGAAACTAGGAATTGCCCCACCGAAATTATTGAACGATAAATAAAGTTCTTCAGCATTTGGAAGTTCAAGGTCTATATTTAGTGGGAGATTTCCTGTGAAACTATTATTAGAAAGAGAAAGTTTCTTTATTGCTGACATGTTGAAGACTGTATCAGGGACAACACCAATTAGGTTGCAACTTTGAAAACTCAAAATCTCCAGGTTACGAAGATTACCAATTTCATGCGGTATCTCACCTACAAATATGAAACCTTATTTATTATATTTTTACTACAAAAGTTTGTATAATCTCATATATTTTTAATTAATAATAAATTTAACAATTTATTTTTAAAAAAAGTACTGATTTTTTTACAAGACTCACTTATCTTTCTACCTCTCTAATTTTTTTAAAAATATCAATATCAATAAGATATTTTTTTAAAAATATCACCTGATGGAGAATAGTTGAATTTTTTTTGTTTTAAATATTAAACTATTAGAGGGTAAACTGATATTTTTTCTTCTTTCTTTTTATTTTTTTTTAAAAATAATATCTTTTAGTATGATTAAATCAACCAAATTCAAAAAACACATTTTCTTTTCGATCTGTACATTAGGATTCACAATTTCTTTTTTTTTTGCTTTGAATAGTTACTTCTTCAAAAATTTACCTTCTAAATTTTAAAAAGTGGCTAACATTGGAATCTAATAAATTTTTTAATGCAATCCTTGTTTCAAATTGAAATTGATAGTCATTATTTATTTTTTTTAATTCAATATCATAGAAGAGGAGAAATGGACACTAAAGTAATAGCTCAATTTCACTTCTTGCTTTGAAAGTAAGATATAACATTTATATATGAACGAACATACCTTGAAGTGTGTTATGGTCAAGAAATAACTTGGTAACCTTTGTCAAGTTCCCGAACTCTTTTGGTATGGCTCCTGAGAAATTATTGAACGACAAGGATAAATGTTGCAGCTGTTTGCAACTTGATATACCGGGTGGTATTTTGCCATGAAACATGTTTCCGCGCAAACGAAGGGTTTCCATGTAAGGAAAATAATTGCAAATATTTGCTGGAAGTTCACCAGATAGGCTATTATTCCTCAAATCAAGAGTTAATAATGAGGACATGTTGTAAAAAGAAGGGAAAGAACCGGATAGTTGGTTTGCTGTGAGAGTAAGTGATTTCAGTGTATGCATGCTGAGATGGAGGAAGGAATGGTACCGAATAGTTGGTTATTACCAAGATCAAGTGTTTGCAGTGAAGATAGATTTCCAAGTTGAAAAGGAATGGTTCCTGCAAGATTCAAATGAGAAATATTCAGGGCTGTGACCCTATGTTGAATATCATCACAAGTAACGCCAGTCCAATTACAGACACAGGTATTCGTGTTCCAATTTTCGGCGAAGAAATTGGTTGGATCATATGTTATGTGAGCTTTCAGGGCAAGAAGAGCATCTTTTTCTGCGGTAATACTACTGGGAGCTGTTGCAAGTATGGGGGGAGGAATCAAACAATGGACGAGGAAAATTGCTATAGTAAAGAGAGAAGGAATTCTCTCCATGACAACAGAGACTGAAGCGTGTGTTTGTTTTTGGTCGTTTGATAATGCCCTGAAACACAACTGCCGAGGACATATAAATATTGAACCATCAAATAAAATATAAGAAAAGTAAAAAAAGAAAAAAAAAAAAAGGTGCTTGAATAGTATTTCTGGGAACATTGACGAGTGTCTTTCCTGCCTCCTCCTAGAGCAATTAATCCAATAATAATAATTTTATATCCTTGATAATTTGAAAATATCAAGATCTCTGCACAATTAAATTCTGAATTTTAAATATTTCGAAAGGATAATTCAATTGATTTAGTCTCTGGTTAAAGAAATTAAGATGTTAAGAAATTAATTTTTTAATTTTTTTTTAAAGAATTTATTTTTTAAACTTGTGTTTAAGCATGGAGGTAAGGAAATTAATTTGGAGTGTGTAAGTTCAAAAATAAAAAATGAAAATGAAAATGGTTTAGTCAAGGTCTTTGTACAATCAAAGTCTGAAGCTAAGTTCTTTCCACGACCCCCAGTCTTTTTAAGTCAAGGTCTCTGTCTTTTTGAACTACCAATGTCTTTTAAGTCATGCAATCACCACAATCAAAGTCTCATTCGGGGGCCATCTATCAAATATATATATTTTTTTTTAAATATTTTAAAATTATAAGAGTTATTATAAATTTATATTTTAATTTAAATAAATAAATAAATTCTCATTCTTATCAATTAAATGAAAATGTATTAAAATAGAATAATAATAATAATAATAACTAATTGATACTAAATTAAATGATTAATTACAATCAATTTTTTTAAAATATTAATACAAGATTAACAGGGGAAAAAATATTAAAATTTTATTTTTATTTACAAAATAAAATATATTTTAAAAATTAACTAGAAAGTGTGGGGATTGGTTAGAGAGTGATACATGAGAAGGAAACATTGTTTAAGTTAAATTCTAATGTATTGGGCCACCACAAGCTTTATTGTTGTGTTTGTTTGAATATCAAATCTAAAAGCTTCCGTGTAGAATGAGATCAAAGACAGTAATAACCATGTATCACGATTAAAAGGAAAAGTAAAATGTGTGATTGCTTTGCTTTTGCTTTTGCTTTGTGGCAACATTTAATTGCGATGAGTTTACATTGTGCTTACAGTGAACCCAATTTGAAGAAAAATAGAAGGAACAAACAATCCAAATGAAAACAGAAAGTATATCCCATGAAAAGCAACTTGTTACAAATGTCAACAACTTTAAAATTAAAATGATTCAACGACGCACTGTTTGGTTGCCATGACATGACAAGAAAGCAATGGGAAAGAAAATAAATCTATCTGATAGTTTTCTAAGTTCAAATCTAGAATAGAAATAAAGAAAGAAAGAAAGAAAAAACAAACATTAGATCATGGTGTTGCTCTCCTTATAATGATCTTACTTTTTTCCTACCACTATATAACCAATCAATATTTTCATTCATGTTTATTGATATTATAATTTTAATTTTTAAATTATTTAATTGAAATATTACGAAAAATTTTGATTTTTGTTAAAATTTACTTTTGAATTTTCATACAATATTTAAATAAATTAATAATCACTAAATAACATGTGTTTATAAAAGAACTTCTACTTTTCGTATTCTATTACATAAAAATATTAATTTTTATTAAACAAATCACAAAATTATATATATTTTTTATAATTAACTCATTTATTTATTTATTTAAAGTTTTCACACACTTTAACACATAATAATTAATTACAAATATCATAGTAATTGAGATATAATTTTGTATTTTACTATCATATATATTAGTATGGTTAGAACAAATCAAGTTAGCTTTTGGTTAGTATAACAAACTTGAAGGGGAATTTATATTTTAAAAATATTTTAAAATTGTAAGAGCTGTTATAAATTTATATTTTAATTTAAATAAATAAATTCTCATTCTTGTTAATTAAATAAAAATGTATTAAAATAAAATAATAATAATAACTAATTAATACTAAATTAAATGATTAATTATAATCAATTTTTTAGAATATTACCACAAGGTTAACAGAGGAAAAAAATATTAAAATTTATTTTTATTTACAAAATAAAATATATTTTCGATAAAATTAATAAATAAATATAAAATTTTAAATATTTCATTTAATTTAATTTTTTAATTTTATTTTTGGTTATTTTATTCAGAATTAGAATCATAATTTATCGATATGTTTATTTAATTTACTATTTGTTATTTAATTTTGTTAATATTTAGTGTAATTTTTTTTTTTTTTTTGGTCTTTCCATAATCAAAGTCTTTAAAACAAAGTCTTAAGTCAAGTCAAGGTCTTAGTCTTTGCACAAAAATAAGTCTTAGCACTCTGTTTGTTTTCCTAAACTGCCATGGCGTGACATGCCTAATAATTTTATAACATGTTCGGCTGTAAATTAAAGAGGACTGTACTGTGTTATTTGCCCTCTAATCAAGCAAAAACATAGCCCACGAGTCAGCCTCTCACTATCTTCTTCTTTCTTTTTCTTTTTTTTTAATAAATAATAATAGTAATATAAAATCGAACAGAATATAATATTAAAATAAATTATATATTATTTATTTTATTAATAAAATATGATAAATTATTATAAAAATATAACAAATTATTATTTTATATTTTATTATAAATTATTTTTTAATTAAATATAATATAATACAATATAAATAACATATATTATATAACTATAAATATAATTTATTATAATATTTTATATATCTATAATAAAATAATAATAATTAGTTGATATTGAATTAAATGATCAATTATAATTATTAACTTAATTTTTTTAGTAAATTAACTAAAGATTAATAAAGAAAAAAACTCATAAAATTTTATTTTTTTAATTTATAAAACAAAATATATATTTTTACAAAATTAATCAAAAACATAAAACTTTAAATATTTCATTTAATTTAATTTTTTAATTATATTTTACTTTTTTATTATCAATTAAAATTATAATTTATTGACAAGTTAATAACTTAACGTTTATGTATAAATTAAAATAAATAATTTATTAACACATTAATTTATTAATGTATATTTGTTGACATATTGATTTATTATCATTTATTTAATTTTGTTAACATTTAAAAATAAACCACATGAAAAGCAACTTGTTACAAATATCAACAACTTTAAAATTAAAATGATTCAACGAACGCACTGTTTCGTTGCCATGACATGACAAGAAAGCAATGGGAAAGAAAAGAAACCTATCCGATAGTTTTCTAAGTTCAAATCTAGAATAAAAATAAAAAAAAGAAAGAACAAACATTACATTATGGTGTTGCTCTCCGTATAATGATCTTACTTTTTTCTACCACTATGTTACCAATCACTATTTCCATTCATGTTTATTGATATTATAATTTTAATTTTTAAATTATTTAATTGAAATGTGAGGAGAAATTTTAATTTTTTTTAAATTTACGTCCGAATTTTCATATAATGTTTAAACAAATCAATAATCACTAAATCACATGTGTTTATAAAAGAATTTTTATTTTATATTCTGTTATGTAAAAATATTAATTTTTATTAAACAAGTTACAAAATTATATTTCTTTTATAATTAACTCATTTATTTATTTAAAATTTTCACACACTTTAACACATAATAATTAATTATAAATATCATAGTAATTAAGATATAATTTTGTATTTTACTATCATATATATTAGTATGGTTAGAACAAATCAAGTTAGCTTTTGGTTAGTATAACAAACTTAAAGGGGCATTTGAAAATTCTCTTTACCAACCATTTGTCCTTAATAATTGTTAACACTTGAAATTTTTGTCGATTGTCTTTAGAAGGAACACATTTCAGCATCTCACAAACCAAAGCAGGGTATTATTTTTGTTGTTGTCTTCTTTTTAAAATTTTTTATCATTGTTATTTTTTTTTAATACATATTTACCATCCATAAATGAGAGACAAAGGACCATATTTCGTATGATTAAGATATCGTTGCTTCAAAAAAATTTAAAGTACAAAACAATATTATCATTTGCTATTCTAAATTCTTATTGTCTCAATTGATGTGATAATCTTAATTTAATGATAGAAATTTATAATTTTTAAAATAAATTATCATTTAATTTACGATTCATTTTAATATATTATTTTATTTTTCTTAAACTTTTTATAAAAATATCACATTTAAAAATAAAAGTAAAATTTGTTTTATAACTATCAAGATATCCAATATTAATTTCAAAAACAAAGACATCAGCAGTTTCATCCAAACCTAAGAAATGTTTCATTGAAATATCACACACATAATAACTGTTACATATTATTGTAATTAAATAACAAATTCAAGAGTTGAAACATTGAAATATTCCTTTGTTTATAAAGGCATTAGGTTTCATAATTAACATTACTGGTTTATGGCATAGTATGATCTTGATTTACTTATAAAAATATAATCATGTAGTTATGTATTTTTTTAAAATTATATTTAATCTTATCTGTAATTTTTATAAAGGCATCTTACACTTGATTATTTATTTACAAATTAGGTTATTTCCATCAGAATCAAGTGTAATATATATATATATATATGTTAAGTTTTGAATTACTTGTAAATTTGCATAAATTCTAATATGTTAGGTCTAGTTTGACTTAATTTTACTCATTTGATGGTATTAACAAAAAAAATCTTCAATAACAAAATCCAACTAAAATAGAGTAAAATATAAGTAATAATTTTTCTATAATCGTGTAACCTAAGTCATTTTCATCATATTTGTGGGTGCGTGTGTGTGTGTGTGTGTGTATATATATATATATATCGACAATCAAAGTCTCAAGTCAAGGTCTTTGCACATTTTTAAAGCCTTTTAAGTACTCAAAGGTCTATCCGTGGCCAAAGTCTTTAAGTCAAGGTCTTTCCACAACAAGTTTTAAGTCAACGTCACTTCAAATAATAATAATAATAATAATAATAATAATAATAATACTAAATAAATCTTAATTCATGGTGTCGTTAAAGATATAATAATAATAATAATAATAATAATAATAATTATAAAACAAAAAAAAAAAGAAGAGTCAAGGTCATCCACTCTCAGCACAATTAAATTCAAATCCTTGAATCAAGGGATTCACGCAATTATCAAATTTGTTAAGAATTTCTTTTCCACTTCAAAATGAAATGCTGACAGTCAATCAAGTGTGTATGTGAGTGTATGTATTAGTTTATATATGACAAAATAATCTTAAATCAGTGCTTGAAAAAATATATTTATTTGATATACCAACGAGTTGTAAAATAATTTTTTTTACTCTATTATTTAAATATTCTCAATAAAAATAAAAATATTTTATTTTTGTTAATTATTAAAAAATTTTGATTACTTGTGACATGTTGTAAAATCATTTAATGACAAGTTATTGTTTATTTATTTTTAATTAAAATATTAGTATTTTATTTTCATTGAAATATATAAAATTAATTTTATAACATTAAATATATTGATTTTTTTAATTTATATATAATTAAAACTCTAAAAAAAATAAATATACATTATTATAATTTATAAGGGATTTTATAAATTTTTTCCTTACGGATCTTTGGTGGCATTAAAATATTTTTCTTTACAAAGAAGCTGTCAATAATCCTAATATAAATTAATCAACTTAATAATAATAATAATAATAATAATAATAATTAATATCTTAATATAAAATAATAATTAAAAAAAAAAAAGGTTTGCAATATCCAATCAGGTGGTGGAGATGAGTCTATTTCTGTAAAGTCAACAAAAGATCCCCAAACACCGTTTGTAAAATTTCTGATCTGTCAAACAAGTTATTGCTTCATTACAACAGCTTGGTGGAGATCAATCACGCTTGGACTTGGTGCTGTTTTAACTTTAATGGCTGCTCCAGCTTCAATGGCAGAATGCACGTTGCCTTTTCGCAGCCTCTTTGACACTGGAAATGATAGTTGACTCTCGCGTTGGCCAGGGACTTGTTTCTCCTCCAGATTACAGAGATCGTCGAGAATGAAGAATGGAAGCTGATTCTCAATTAATTACTACTTACCATATGCTTTGCTTTTTTGCAGTTCATAGAAACGATACCTCAATAAGAGTTCAATGATGAAAGTGACATCCAAGTCGACAGAAGAATCATTTCCACGCATTCATCACTGTATTTAATACTACATGTCATATGGTTTGCTTCTGTATGGTTTACTTCAAGCCTTTAGAAGCCACAACTCTCCACACTTTATCTTCTCTATCATTCAGCATTTGGCATCAAAGGCTTGGTCATCCGTCACATACTAGTACTTGTAAATTTATTTCACTGTCAAATAAAGTTTTTACTTCTGATATTTGTGTGCGAGGAAAACAGACACGTCTTCCTTTTTCATCAGTTTCGAATTCTAGCATTTTTGCTTTTGAAAGGATTTATTGTGATATTTGGGGCGGACATAAGACTGCTTTTATGACAGGTGCTCATTATTTTTTAACTATTGTTGATGATTTTTCTAAAATCACATGGCTATATTTAATATGTTTTAAATTTGATACATTGTCTTGTCTGCGTAATTTTTTTACAATGGTGAAAACACAATCTAATCAAACTACTCGACATGTTGGTATAGACAATGGTCAAGAATTTCTAGCCTGTGATACTCAATCACCAAAATGGAATTATACGTGAATGTACTTGTGTAGAAACCTCTCAACAGAATGGTGTTGTTGATCATAAACATTGTCATGTTCTCAATGTTGACGATGTTTACACTTTCAAGCTAACTTACTAATTTCATTTGGGGGCGAATGGGTGCCAATTGCAGTTTATCTTATTAATCGTACCCCCTTCGACTGATTTGCAACACAAAACCCCTTATGAAATTCTCTTTTACAAGGAACCCTAATATGACCACTTACGTGTTTTTGGATGTTAGAGACAAATTTCAACCTCATGCAGTTACATGTATCCTTCTTGACTATCCATCAACTCATAAGGCTTATAGAGTATATGATTTGAAAAATAAAAAAAATTTTATTTCACGAGATGTTAACTTTGTTCAAAATGTTTTTCCTTATAAATCCTACCAATCTATATCAACTACTGATATATTGACTCCAGGTGTCACCATTTCCTCTTCAGCTGCTGTGTTTCCTTCACTCTGTTTCACGTTCTTCTCCTCTGCTGTTGAATCATAGCAGCTATTTTCAACAGTCTTCACAACATTTTTCCTTCCTTTCAGCTTTATCTCATTCTGTTGATCTTTCACGTTACTCTCAAGCTGCCAAGCATTCACATTGGCGTGATGTTATGACTACTGAGCTCCAGGTTCTTGAGTCCAACAACACTTGGATCATCATTTCCCTTCCTTCTAGTAAGAAACCCATTGGTTGCAAATGGTCTCATGCAAATGGATCCATAGAACGTTATAAAAATCGACTTGAGGCCAAGCGATACACCCAGATTGAAGGTTTAGACTACCATGACATTTTTCCCCTATGGCTAATCTGGTTATATTGCATTGTGTTCTTCCTATTGCTTGCTACTCAACATTAGCATCTCCAACAGTTGGACATACATAATGCCTTTTCACACAGTGACTTAGATAAGGAGGTCAACATGGCTCTTCCTCCGGATTATCAAAAGAAAGGAAAAACACAAGTATATCAATTGAAAAAGTCTCTCTATGGTTTGAAGCCATCTTCCTAAAATTGGTATTCCAAGTTGTCTCCTTGGTTTTCTTTACCTAGAGGTGGCTTGACCTCCTGGTGGCAATTTTATTAATCAAAGCAAGTGTACTTTGGACGTTGTTTCCAACTTTGGAAACCTTGGTGCACGTCAAGCTTTTCTTCCAATGTAACAGAATCAAAAATTATTGCACGCCTTGACATTACATTCTCTGTTAACATTTTAAGTCAATTTATGCAACAAATATGAATACATGTCGCAAATTTGAGACAAAAATCTTTCGTGACATTAATGTCGCAAATTATTAATGATTGTTAAAATATTTGACAATCATTTTAAGTCATTTTAATGTCACGAAAGATTTGAATACATGTCGCAAATATGATAATTGTGACTTTGCAGGACCTCAACTGGCCCCTGTGGAACTGTCTCTAGCAGATGAAATTTCATTCGTTCTTCAGCAATTTCATCCAACTTCTCT
>CP135548.1:4951313-5012790 GCA_032402905.1 Khaya senegalensis | reverse complement strand
TTTAATGTCTAAGATTGCAAATTTTAATTTATTTATATTTTATTTTCAATAATTATTTATATTATAAAATGTGAAATTAATTAATACTTATTAATGTATAACTTGAGTCCTTCCTTGTTAGTTATGTTATGTGTCACTATATGCTTAAAAAAACAATGATAAAAAAGACCCACATAGGATCCTAGTACTTACTAGTAATTTTGCTGAGTCAGCTATAGAAATTAAAATACTGTCACCACATCAATGGATGTACCTACTATTACTAATAGTGCCAACTATACTGAAGAAATGGAGTTACAGTGACAACCATACTGAAGAAGAGGATCTACACTCTGCAGATCAACTTGTGTAAGCAACAAGCAAAATCAAGAGGAACCACTTCTTGCTTGGAAACATTTTGAGTTTTCTCTCAAGTCAGAGTTGATCGAATTTGATGAAAAATCCACATGCATTTTTAACTTCTTTTATTTATAACACAGCAATGTGATTTTTCCAATATTTATACAGGAAATGTAAGACTTGCAGTTTAACATAGAATAAGTCAACATAAAATATGAACCTGACAAATGAGATTTATGATATGGCCTTTGTGGTTAGCATACGAAGAAAAGAAAAATGTTTTGGTAGCAAAACATTTAACATGAATAAAGCAAGAGAGATTGCTAAATGGAAAGAGGCAGTAAGAATATCATTGTGCGGTCATAATGTTAAATTTTATACCCTTTTGTCCCCATCTTCAAACTTTCTTTGTTAAAGAGAGTAATCTGAGACGTTTCCAAAATAATTCTTCCAAAATCTAAGCCTGGGTTACAAGTTCTGGACTTGTCCTATAATTTGGACTTGACTGAGTTGCCAGGGGAATTCGTGAGTTGATTAACTTGAAATATCTTAATCTCTCTGATACAAACATTCGACAGTTTACAATTGAGATAAAGAATTTAAGACAACTGAGGCTTCTACTATAAGATGATGTGCATAATCTCGAAACTATTTCAGCCCGGAGTTATATCATGTCTCTCATCGTTACAAGTGTTCAGCAGATTGTTTAGTGGATCAAATGATTTGCATTGCCAACGTCTTGATAATGTAACTTGGTTACAAGAGTTGGATAGTTTGGGAGACATAAATGAAATCTGGGTTACAGACTTGTTTCAAAGGATTGACAATCAATTGCTCAGGGCTGCTGTCACTAGTAATATCTTGTACGATTGTAAAAAGAATGGAGAATGCAGAGGTTATTTACAGTCTCTGATTGTGATTATCTAAGATAGATGAAAATTTGTTTCCAAGAAGAGGAGAGAATTCGAATGCGAAGGCTTATATCTGACGCTTGCCGGAACCGGCATGATGTACGAATATGGAATTATCCAATAAAACATTTGACATAAGCTCATATATACTCCCTGCCTCCAGAATATTGTGGTAGACAATTTTCTTTTATTAGAAGAAATAATTGCCTACAATTTCGAGTACTCTTCAGAAATTGAAGAAGAAAGGGTTGAAATATTCACAAAACTAAGATCCGAATTTACTTCTCTCAATAAACCTAAAGAATGTATTGGCGTAGAAGATTGCCCAAGTTTGAGAAAACTACCATTGAACCCCGACAGTGCAAAGAACAGTTTACATGTCATTTATGGAAATACAGAGGAAGAATAAAGAGAACAAGCATTTATTTGCTTCAAAACTCTTTTGGCCAGGGTAGCACATGCAGGCTACGAATATTCATCATCCCCAGGTACTTTTGAACTGCTTCTTGGTCTATACTACTAGTTTTTCTTACCGGTAAATTTATTATTGGATGGAGGACACTCAATTTAATTCATGATCTTGTTAATCCACTCTGAAAGTGAGTACTCATCGTAAAACGCAGAATTTTCGTGGCTTGTAGAAACTTATAATTAAACTTGTATTGGTTCAACTCAAAATTTAATTGTTATAAATTATGAAGAAGAACGAATTTATGAAATTCATACAGCTATTAAGTTAATAATTATTAATAAATTCTCTAAAAAAATTAGAAATAAATACTGCCTACAACTATTTGACTTCAAGAAATTAGACACATCATTCAATTTCTTTATGAATTATTTATCATGAATTGATGTTTGAAATTACCCCATTCGCTTAAGAACGCTCGTATTTTTTAAATTGTGAATTTGCAATAACTTAACGTTTTATTTTCATAATACAGAGCTAAATTGTTGTAGTTGTAAATTTCATTTTGATTTATAAGCATAATGCCCTTTCATACATACATACTATAATATTTGGTAATTGAATATGTATCTATCAGTTGAAATCGAAGACTGAATTCAAGAAGGCTTGCAAGAGTTTTGGACTTGTTATATTGTTCATGTTTTTGTTTACGCGAATAAATTTTAAATAAAATAATTTTATTACGTCAATATAAATAATATAAAAAAAAATTATTGAATTAATAAAAAAAATATATTTTTTTTAATAGTGAATAAAAAAATTAAAATTAAATTCTACTTTCAATTAATATGGTAAGAAAAATTTATGAAATATATTTTTAATATTTTTTATTCATAATTAATAAAGAAATTTCACTCTCGTTATTGATTGGATAATTTTACCGCATCATTTATATTAATTTGATAAAATTATTACACCTAAAGCTTTCTCTATTTATATTTTTGAATTTTTTTTATGACAAATTTATTAATAGTGAATAAAAAAATTAAAATTAAATTCTACTTTTAATTAATATGGTAAGAGAAATTTATGAAATGTATTTTTAATATTTTTCATTCATAATTAATAAAAAAATTTCACTCTTGTTATTGATTGAGTAATTCTACTACATCATTTATATTGATGTGATAAAATTATCACACCTAAAGCTTTCTCTATTTATATTATTGAATGTTTTTTGATGGCAAATTTACAAAATCATTGGAATGGCCTTTGTCACTTGTTTGTAATTAATGTATGTTTGATGGCATTTAATGTAAGGTTTCTGGTATTATTTTCATTGCACATTCTTTGTGCTTACTTAGTCCTTATTATGAACTTAATTAATAAATTAATCAAAGGGACACATTTTGAGGTAAATAAATTTTGAAAATAAAGATTAGGGTTCAAATTTTAATGAATATGATTGTCTGTATCTGAAAAATTGTTATTCTTCTATAGACTTTGTATCATTCTATATAATCAAATGGGGCTAGTTTTAGTTGTTTAAGTATAACTTGAGTTGTCAGAAATATGCCATGAGCTCAAGCATGTCAAGTACAGTCTGTATTAACAAATTAGTTAAGTAAAGTAATACAAACGTAATTGATTAAAAAGGGCCTTAACAACTAATTAGTCTTCAATAATTCATACTTTTAAAAGGGGTTTGTTACTTAATTTAAAGATTCTTAAAGCCCTTTTTCAAATTGGGTTTATCTTCTGTTTTTTAATATATAAAAAAAGGCAAGATTGCACGTCTTCCTCACAAGTAAATCAATAAATAAAGCGTTTACCTGACTAAGGCAAAGCGTTTACTTCCCCTATCACACCTCCTCATGTATTCCATACGGCTAAGGGCTACAACTTGTTTTAAAAAAAATTGGCCTAAGTGATAGATAAAACAATAACATGTTACTTTTGTTGAGATGGGAGCTTTGTCACTTACTTTATTTTAGATTTTATTTATATAAATAATCACTTTCAATTTAATATTATCATAACCATTATTTTTACTATTTTTAAATAATTTTATCTCTATATAATTATTTATATTTAAAATATATAAATACACAATTAATTTTCACAAACGCTAAATGAGCATTTACTACGCGAATCAAGTAATGAAAATCAATCTCATGTTTATAGGTTTAAAGTATATATGATCACCTCTAAGTAAAATTATTTAAAAATAGTAAAGATATTTATTTTGATAAGATTAAATTGAAATATAATAATTTATATAAATGAAGTTTAAAATAAGGTCAAAATATTTTTAAAAAAATTTATTGGGCGTGAGATTAAAAGAAATAAAAAAAAGAGTGAAGAGTGCTTGCTGCCACAAGGAAATTAAGAGGGTTGCGGCCACAAGTGGAATTTGACAATCCATACCGTGGCAGCAAGCAAAAGCAAACAGAATTAATAATACTCATTTGTCAATGACTTATAAAGTCAAAAGAAAAGTTAGCAATCAATCAGCCGACGATTAAGCTAAATTAGGCATCGGTAGGATCACTAATCAACAGGACAAGCTCATTAAAGACTTCAGGATTTTGGATTCCATGTCCGCTGGCAATTTGAAAACATTTTCATTAAGCAAAAATGCCCACAACATTCCAACTTTCTTGTCTTAAAAAATGCCACTAATATACACATCAATCCCTGAATTCTCACCAATCCAAAAACAAAACGTTTTGTTACATGTACGTAGGTATATACATCAACGAAGCCTATAGCTATCATCAAATCTCCAAGTAACAGCCTGCCTGAACATGTCCAGAAAATTCTTCCGGACTCTCCATTTTTGTCCACTTGTTGTTCTTCAAATCCAACACGTAAGCAGCGTGGGGCCCGCCGAATATAGCTGAGCCAATCACCAGCAATTTTCCGTGCCATGTTGTCGCGTGTCCGACGTTGAACACGTCGGCGGGTAGCTTCGCCACGGCTTGCCACGTCTCAAATTGTAATGCCAGCACATCACCGTCCTTGCACATGTATATATACTCATCGTCACCGACCGTGCAAGTCCTAGGACACGTGGGAGATTCTAAGAAGTTCTCTTGAACTGGAAGCCACTCCCACGTGGCAACGTCAAACACTTCGGCATGCCGGTCAAAACGACCTTGCTCATCGGTACAGTACCCACCGATGACGTGGTACTTGCCGTGGTAGAAAACTCCTTTACACTCGTCTCGTTCCCTTGCCATGTCCGGCAATGGGACCCACTCATCTTTTTCCACGTCATACGTCATTGCTGACTTCAACGCATTTTTATCGCCATCATGCCCTCCGGCAACGTACACCGTCCGGTCACCATCCGAGTCACACCCGAAAAACAACCGCCGTACACCTGGCATGTCAGCCCCACGACGCCAAGTGGCAGACACGAAGTTGAATACAAAAACAGAATTCAATACCTCCCAAGTAACCGGGTCCATACCACCCATCACCACAAGATCCGACCCGACTGCAGAAAGCCGGCAAAACAAAGGCAACCCATTACAAAACTTGGAAATCGGCGGCAACTCAAACCAACGACCTGAACCCAGTTCCAAAAGGGTAACCCGGTAAACCGGGTTAACGAACCTCTTCAGACCACCCGAATTCCGGTTCTGGTCGACACAAGCTTGGGACATAACTAGAAGCTGTTCACTACAGCCAGTAGCTTTTCTGTGCCGGCGAAATTCTGGCAGCCAAATCTGGGTGTTCCAGCCTTTGCAAACGGACGAAATCGTGGCGAACTGCTTGTAAGAAACCCGAGTTAAGCAATCAAAGGCTACATCGTTGGGAAGATCTGGGATTAGATCCATAACCGAGAAACAGTTTCTCAATTTAATTACAAGAAGCAAGAATCTTGAAGAAGGAAAAGGAATAAAGAGAAGAGCTGAATGATCAAAATCGAAGAAGTTTCCATTTATATAGGGGTAGAAAGCGGGCTTAGTATCGTGAAGGGAAGGATAATAACAACGTTCTAGATAGAAAACTGACGGAGACCACTGAAACAGCCTGCCGTATCATTTGGTCATTTCTGTTACAGTTTATGCACTTATCGCCAGTTATTATTTTTATAATGGAACAGGTCTTTCATTCCTGTGACAATACCACGTTCTCTCGGTAACAATGAATTAAATTAAAACCAGTCGGCAATCAATCAACAGTCTTTCATGTATAAGTTTTTATATAAATTAATATATTAGTATTATATAATTATTGTATTTTATTAATATATTTTTATAAATAAAAAAAATAAATTATATAAAATAATAATATTATAACTTTACATATTAATTCATGTTAAAGAGATTAAATTTTTAATGTTATTTGTAAATAATTTATATTATTATTTTATTAAAAATATTATTATTTATTTATGTTAAATAGATCTATGATCTAAGTTTAAAAGGGACTGAAATAATTTATAATTGTTTTAAATTTATAGAGGGGGTTTTAGAGGAAGGGACTTATTTGATACAAATAGAAATATTATACATCTATTTAAAAAATCATATAAATGTAGAGAGTGAGATGTTATTATCCATCAAAAACTGAGGCAATGGTCAACGGATTTAAATTGGTAAATATTAATATTTAATTAGCAAGTGGCGACATATGGATTGCTTTAACGTCCCAATTAATAGTGTATGATATTAGCAACTCTTATCTGCAAAAGCATCTTGCAATATAAGACACACTCGTATGTATGGCTGTGTACCATATGTATGCACACACAAACACACGCGCATTTTTTCTAATTAATTGAAAATGTTATTTAATTGACAAATATTTTTGTATATGCTTACCAGAATTTTAAGATTAATTGAAGAGATTTAACTAAAATAAAAAATTATTCATGAAAAAAATTTTAAATAAGACAGTTTGATCACGTCAGTATAAATAATATAATAGGACTATTTAATCAATAGAAAAAAAGAGATTCATTTATTAATAGTAGATGAAAAAAAATATAAAAATGAGTTTTATTTTTAATTAATATAATAAAGAAAAATTTATAAAATTTATTTTTAATTTTTTTTATTTATTATTAATAAATAAATATTTTTTTTATTAATTAAATAATTTTACTACAATAGTTATATTAATATAATAAGATTATTCTATTTAAAATTTTTTTTTATTAATAAATTAATATAAGGAGAGAAAGTCTTGTAAATTACCGCATTTAAAAGGGTTACAAAAGAAAATTAGGCATAATAAATGTGATAATATATTCAACAATTGTATAAATATGAGAATCACATGTTTTTTATTTTGCGTAAAGAAGTGTTCATAAATGAGAGAAGCAATGGAATTTGGCGATCGCATGCATGCTTAGTTAATCAAAAGGGAACATTTAATTTATGCCAACAATTTCAATGAAGCAGTCATGTCGTTTGCTTACCAAATGAAATCAATCTATCATCTTATTTCAATCTTATTTGGTATGTAATTATGAACCTAATCCCATGATCAAGTTATTGATGAAGAAAAGTCATCCATAAATTGGACATAAAGTCATTAGTTTAACCATCCATTTGTCGTTTTAGTCATTTAATATTTAATATGATCAATCATGGTGGAGAGGCGTGAGGCAGGCGCAAAAGATTTATTAATTTTATGCAGAGTTAGTGCTTGACTTTTATAGATTTAGTGTATGCATATTATGGCCATGATAATGAACCAATCAGATGGAGAATTAATACTCCATACCAATCCAGATATAAATATTATAAATTATCAATTTTAATTAATAAATGTTGCTGATCAATATATCAATCTGTTGGTAAATAATTGGTTTGAGATACAAATTAATGCATCAATCAATCAATCTCTTTTGTGTTGATCTTCTTCCTGGGTGATTCTGTTGTACACTCCGAAGCCAAACTTAAGATTCATGCATGACACATCTAGCTCCTTTTAAAAAACAAAAAGAAGAAGAAGAAGTACTCATTATATTTGTGTCAGCAACTCCCATCACTGAAATGAGGAAAAATTTCGTCGGTGGGTTTCTTCTTGGTAAATGTTTCCATTTAACATGGTGTTATAGCTGTAAATATCTCCTTTTGCAGATACATGTCCTCTTCCACACTCTGTGAATCGCATGGAGTTCGTAATTAGATAAATAATGAATAACAAAATAATATTAAGAAAAAAATCATTGAATTTGGAACATACCTGGTGCCGTATAACCGATTGTGGCAAGTGTTTGTGTTTAACAATACATTTTTAGGCCTCTCAAATAAGCACCCATGTTTTTGTCTAACAATACATTGTTAGGCTTTAAATCACAGTGAATTAGAGGAGTTGAATGACCAAAGCGGAGATGTTCAAAAGCTAATGCAACATCTGTCATCCTCTGAGAAGTATCCAAAAAGCAGTTGTCCAAATACAAACACTTCTCCAAGCTTCCATGTGGATGCTTAAAAATCATCATTCGAACAACTGTTGTTGATGTTGACAAGATTTCGGTAACGACTACTTTTAATCATTTCACATTCGGCATCAGAACTCTTGAATGCTCTTTCACTTTGCAGGTGAAACACCTTTGCTGCAATCCCTAACCTATCATGAACTCTTACTTCGTAAATGGAACCAAAAACTTCCCATTCCAATTAGGTTGCTTTCACTAAATCCATCTGTTGCTCGCATAAGTTCTAGGGGTCAAAATCTTCTCCATGTTGCTTGTGATGACATATTATTATCTTTTGGTATCACTGTGCTTCTTTTCCAAACTCTGATCTTCTCAAATTTTGGAGCCAGTACGACTACTAGTATTATTTACATAATACTCAATGGCAAGCAATCAAAAGGGCAAGAACATTTGTTTTTATTTTCGATGAGAAACAATCTTTTTGAATGTTGGCATTTGCAAATGGGGTGAACCTCGCAATAAATCATTTCCTACGAACGATTCGCCGGAAAGTTTGCGAAAGATCCAGGAATTTCCCCTTGTAGTTTGTTGCCGGAAAGATTAAGATCTTTGAGGTACAAGAGTTTCTCCATGAATGCCGGAATAATCCCAGACAGATTATTATTTGACAAATACAAGGGGTTCCAAACTTGTCAAGTTCTTAAACGATTCAGGAATGGAGCCTAGAAATCTACCATATCCAAGAGAAGTTCAATACATGTTTTCAACATATTGGTATAACACCAATAAATTATTCCTTGTCAAATTTATTTCTACTACAATCTCCAAATTTCCAATGTCTAATGGAAGAGAACCATTCAAAAAAATTTGATGAGAAGTCAAGGAACAAAACGTTCTAAAGCTTCCAGAAGGTTTGAGGGTACAACAGAAGTTAACTCATTGGAAGCTAATGAAAATAGCCAAAGAAAAATTAGCAATTAATCAGCCGACCATTAAGAACATTTAGAGGTCGGTAGGGACACTAATCATGAGGACAAGTGGACTAAATACATATTTATTTCTCACTCATCTGGAATTAATGGTCCAAAATTCAGGATGCTTTTGGGTCGTGACTTCTGAGAGTTCATGCCGACCGGCATTTCGAAAACATTTTCATAAAGCAAATGCCCACAATATTTCAGCTTTCCTCAATTCTCAAAATTTAAAAAGAACACATTTGTTACATTAGAATTCTATTTTTCATGTATGTACGTAGAACCGATCATCTAAGAATTCAAATCTCCAAGCAACAGCCTGACTGAACATGTCCCGAAAATCCTTCAGGACTCTCCATCTTTGTCCACTTGTTGCTCTTAAAATCCAACACGTAGGCTATGTGGGGCCCACCGAATCTAGCCGAACCAATCACCAGCAACTTCCCATGCCATGTTGTCGCGTACGCGACGTTGCACACATCGGCAGGTAGCTCCGCCACGGCTTGCCAAGTCTCACGTTGTAATGCCAGCACATCGCCGTCCTTGCACGTGTAAAAATTCTCATCGTCACCGCCCGTGCAAGTCCTAGGACACGTGGGAGATTCTAAGAAGTCCTCTTGGACTGGAAGCCACTCCGACGTGGCAACGTTGAACATTTCGGCATGTCTCTCGAAACGACCTTGCGTGTTGGTACGGTAACCACCTATGACGTGGAACTTGCCACCGTGGAAAATTCCTTTACACTCGTCTCGTTCTCTTGCCATGTCTGGCAATAGGACCCACTCATCTTTTTCCACGTCATACCACATCGCTGACTTCAACGCATTTTTGTCACCATCATGCCCTCCGGCAACGTACACCGTCCGGTCACCGTCCGAGGCACACCCGAAAAAGGACCGCCGTACACCTGGCATGTCAGCCCCACGACGCCAAGTGGCAGACACGAAATTGAATACAAAAACGGAATTCAATACCTCCCAAGTAACCGGATCCATTCCACCCATCACTACAAGATCCGACCTTACCGCAGAAAGTCGGCAAAGCAAAGGCAGCCCATTTCTAAACTCGGGAAGCGGCGGCAACTCAAACCAACGACCTGAACCCAGCTCCAAAAGGGTAAGCCGGTAAACCGGGTTAACGAATCTCTTCAAACCACCCGATTTCCGATTCAGGTCGACACAGGCTTGGGACAGAACTAGAAGCTGTTCACTACATCCAGCAGTTTTTCTGTGCCGGCGAAATTCGGGCAGCGAAATCTCGGTGTTCCAGCCTTTGCAAACTGACAAAATCGCGGCGAAATGCTTGTAAGAAACACGAGTCAAACAATCAAGGGCAATATCATTGGGAAGATCTGGGATTAGATCCATAACCAAGAAAGATGTCGTAATTAATTATAAAACGCAAGAACTTTTAAGAGCTAATGAAATGAAGACAAGGGTTTAATGAATAAAGATGAAGAAGTTTCCGTTTATATAGAGAGACTGTGACGACGTGCTAGAAAGGAAACTGATGGAAACCACAGATACGGCCTGTCGTTCGGTTTCGTTATTACTGTTTATGAAATATTCTATTTCCCAAGGACTATGTAGTCATATTCAATGGTAAAACTAAGAGACCGGACCACAGCCACGGCCTCTCGTTTGGTTTTGTTACTTCTGTTTATGAAATATTTTATTTCCCAAGGGTAAGTGAGGCCCTAACTTTTGATGTTTTCTTAAATAAGGATTACATTTATCCATTTATACTAAATAAGTCCTCTAAAAATAATAAAATTATCCTTATAATATGAAAATTTGAGCATACCTTAAAATTCTAAAGAGTATTTCAATATAAAAAGATAAATTATATTTTAAATTTAAATTTGATATAACTTATCGGATCGAAATATTATTATACTTTTAAATTATTATATTTAAAATTATTCTTAATAAATATATATATTTTTAAGTACTTAATTATAGACGTAGTTTATTTATTATATTAAGTATACTTTTAATTTTTTTGAGATGACTAAAAGTAACATTCTAACAGTGTAATAATTAAAATTTAAAATTATTTTAATTATTTAAATAAGATATAGGGATCTATTTGATACAAATAGATAATTTATGTTCCTTTATTGTAACAGAACATTTAATTCAGGGACTCCGACGTTATTATCCATCAAAACTTGAAGCTTTGGTCCTCGGAATTGAAAGTGGAAAACCGAAGCTGGATAACGGCATCTGGTAAAATATTAATATTTAATTAGCAAGTGGCGACATGTTCATGCCGATGGATTTGACATGCCTTGACGTCTCTTACAATACTAATTTTTTGTATTAATATGATTGAGAATCGTGTTATTTTATTTTATTTTATTTTTAACTAATAAATCATAAAATATGATATAATTATTATAAATAAAATTAAGTATATTTTTATTTATAAAAAATAAATAAATTTATAAATTATATATATATATATATAAAAATTATATATAATGAATTAATTTATGTTGAAATAAAGACATACAAGTAACAAGACTTGGATCGGTCTTGATTTTGTAAGAATTTTATTTCTAATTTTAGGCAGGGGTTAGGGTTTGACTCTTTCAGATCTAGTGTTAAATTATATTTTCAAATATATAGTCTAATTGTATGCAGAGTTATTGATTGACCTATTCTGGTTCGATGTCCTGATTATGACCCTCATAATCAATCAACAACAAGAAGAAGAAGAAGAAGAAGAAGAAGAATTGTTGACTAATTAAAATATGTAGGTCAAGTAAGAACGTAGAATTATACGTGTCCAAGAAAATGACTGTTGATAGTGTAGAATATTAGAAGGCTTCTTCAATAGTTGTGGGTATTCTATTTCAGAAACTTTCTCTATCGTGGAAATTCTGCTTGCTAATACATCAATTAGTCAAATAGTAGCAGCTGGAGCTGCTGCAAGTTCAAGATCTGACCAAGTCTAACAATTGTTAAATAGGTGAGGTCGCTGATAATATGTCATTGCTATGCAAGTACTCATATTGTATCAGTTGGGATACAAATTTTATATGTTTAACAGTTTTAATTAACCAAGTTTTTTTAATTAATAAATTGGTAAATAATTGGTTTGCATGCAGATTTATTGTTATTTTTTTGCCAGTGACCTCGGTAGCATAAGAAAAAATGGATGGTAGATCATGCATCGTAAGCAGAGAGAAATACAAAGTATTATTGAAAGTATCAATCAGATACAAGGAAGAAAAAAATATGTCGAATGAAAACAAGAAATCTTCTCTACTTTTCTCAAAACTTTAAAAGGAGTATGCATTAAACAGTTTTAATTAACTAAGTCTCTCATCTTCTTCTCGGTTTGCTTTAGAGAATCTCGGAGGGCCTTCACCTCCCCCTCGGCTTTAATTTCTTGCATCTAGTCTCGAGGGAGACAGGTTTGGCAGCTGCTCCGAAGGCACTCACTTAGCCATCACAGTGAGCAGCAAGATTATAGGCAAAGCCGAGAATATAAAAGTTGTTAGTAGAGAATACAGATGTATATAGAAACATTTGAGGAGAAGAAGCAATCGCATACTTGGAAGGCCAGTTCGGTGTAGAGTTCGTAGGCTGGAACGAGACTGGCAGGCCATCTTATACGGCTAGCTTTGCTTCGCTTTCCCCTTTGTCATGTAAAAAGAAAATTTTAAGTGGGACTATTTCATCATATTAGCTATGATAATGACCCATCTTAACTTTTTTATCTGCCTATTAGACTTTTCAAATTTC
Source organism: Khaya senegalensis (assembly GCA_032402905.1). Classification (NCBI taxonomy): domain Eukaryota; kingdom Viridiplantae; phylum Streptophyta; class Magnoliopsida; order Sapindales; family Meliaceae; genus Khaya; species Khaya senegalensis. The sequence goes on along the minus strand of CP135548.1, from coordinate 5,000,002 downwards.
AGAATTAAGATATCAATAGTGCTACACATACAAAGTCATAATAAATATATATGGCCATAATTAGTTTTATCATATCGCTAATAATGTAACACAGATAAATTAGATGGTGGGCAGTGCATGTCGGAAATATGTAATGCTTCATTATTGAGCTAATGTTTCAAGAATACAGAGAAGCTCATAAATCATCCACGTAAAGTAAGACTTTGTTAATTAGATGACATTGATAATACACAAACAGCGTTATGAAATTTTAGTCTAGTTTTATGCAGAGTTATTGATTGACCTCCTCTGGTTCAGTGCATTCAAACTATGACCCTAATAATCAATCAAGAAGAAGAAGAAGAAGAAGAAGAAGAAGAGGAGGAGGAGGATATGCGCCTTATGAACGGTAGAATATTGTTGATTGCGATTGTTTATGAATTTTCTTGACTAATTAGAACATGAAGGTCAAGTAAGAACTCAAAATTATATATGTTGAAGAAAATGACAGCCATTAGTGTAGAATATTAGAAGCTTTCTTCCATAGTTGTGGATATTATATTTCCGAAGCTTTCTCTATCATGGAATTTTGCATGTTAATACATCAATTAGTCAAATAACAGCAGCTGTGGCTGCTGCAAGTTTCAGTTCTGATCAAATCTTATAATCAATTGGTTTATTCTTTTTAATCTTCAAGTTGTAGATTACTTAGTGGTTTTCTATTAACTCTTTTGTGTAAACCGAATTCAAACCTTAATTTCTTATACTAATTTGAATCGATCAATTACACTTTCCGTTTTAAAACGGAGACTACGTAATTTCTGTATAAATGAAAAACAAAATATATTATTATTATTATTATTAATATTATTATTATTAAATAGGTGAGGTCGCAGATAATATGGCATTGTCTTGTGTTGATACCCATTGTTCGTATGTCAACTAAGTCTTTGTATTCATCAGAGAAAAGATTTTCGTCAGCATTCCATGGAGACTCGTACTTTATCCCTATTACTATTGATCAATATTACCTTCATGAGAGATAATATCGCATGAAGACGCATAAGTCTATGTATGATAAGTGCATTTTGCACAGAATTCTTCTATAAACTTCAAAGAATTTTGTTTACGCTATATAAAGCTTAATAGGAGTAGGGTTTCAACAATTTTTCAGAATCTGAAGAGGAAAGTGTTGAAATATTCACAAAACTTGGGAGTACTGATTTACAATTCTCTCACAAATCTAAAGAGTATATGCCGTCGTCCCATGCAATTTGTTTCCCTGCAAGCTATCTCTGTGGAAAATTCCCACGTTGACAGTGCAAAGAACAATCTACATGTCATTTACGGAAGTACCAGAAATGGTGGTAGCAATTAGAGTGGGAATTTGAAGCGATCAACCATAAATGTCTTTGAACAGATATTTCCACTGTGAATTTTCACCCTTTGAAAAATCTTCTTCATTTTGATGCATCCTCAGTTGAGTTTATATTGATTTACATAATGCCCTTTCATACATACATATATAGTCTGTAATTTACTTAAAATATTTAAAACTGTGATATCTGTCAGCTGGAATTTGAAGACTGAATTTTAGAAGGCTTGCTAGAGTTTTGGTCCGTGGGATGTACTGTGATGTATATTAATATTAAAGTTCTTTGTGTTCTAAGTTCACAAAACCATGGGAAAGTACTTTCGAATTTTGATACATCTAACTTGAAGACGGCGGAATTTCTGTACAGTGAAGAGAGTCTGCCAGATACATTGTAGATGATGTAGCATTGCCATGTTAGTATTCATACAATCTTGTATCTTAACTAAGAATAGTGTTACGAAAATTAAAATTAACAGAAGTTGATCATTTAATCATTCATGTCAGCAGTTTAATTACCTAAAGTGGGATAATAAACACTTTGTCGAACGTTGAATCTTGTTTAGTTTTTTAATTCAATTGGCTAAATACTGTTTTAGAGATGATATTACATATCAGCCTAGAAAAACCAAAGATGCAATGGGTTAGATATCGTTCTAGAAATGAGATTAGATATCGCTCTAATCCAAACGACTCGAAAATATGAATTTTAATTCAATTCAACAGCTGAATAAACTAAAAACATTTGGCAGTGTCATGCTCCTACCATTCCAATATTTGCAAATAAGGTGTCTGATTTTGAAGAGTTTGGTTACAATTTGTTTTGCGTCGATCCTCTTTTTAGGTGATTCTCTTGTGCACTCTAAGGCCAAATGCAAGATAGACGATACACATTGCTCCTTTGCTGCAAACTGTGCGTCCTCTTTGCTTAGCAGATTTGTGTCAACAACTTCCATCACTGAACTGGGTATCGAGTCATTAACCCATTGCTTTAAGCTTATTTCGCCAGCAAAAATTTCGTCAGTAGGTTTCTTCTTTGTAAATGTTTCCATCTACGTAATTCCATAGCTGTAAATATCACCTTTTGCTGATACTTCGTCCTTCTCTTCCATACTTTATGAATCATTTCGAGTTCATAATTAAATAAGTCATCAATAATATTTTGACAAGAAGAACATGAAATATGAAGCAATTTAGAAAGTTAAATATCAAGAAAGATAGTGAATATGGAGCAAACCTGGTGCCATATAACCAATTGTAGCAAGGGTTAGTGTTTGAGTCATAGACTGATCTTCTGTGGTTAAGAGCTTTGCAATGCCATAATCACTCAAATGAGCAACCATGTTTTCGTCTAACAATACATTGCTGGGCTTTATATCACAATGAACTACAGGAGTTGAATGACCAAAGTGGAGATATTCCAAAGCTAATGCAACATCTATCATTATGTTCAACCTCTGAGAAATATCCAAAAAGCAGCTGTCCGAATACAAACACTTCTCCAATCTCCCATTTGACATGTATTCCAATGCTAGTGCTTTAAAATCATCGTTCGAACAACTGCTGATGATTTTGACAAGGTTTCGATGACGAATATTTTTCATGACTTAACATTCAGCATCAAAACTCTTGAATACTCTTTCACTTTGCAGGGGAAACACCTTTACTGCAACCTCCACCCCATCCAGAAGTCTTGCTTTGTAAACGTAACCAAAACTTCCTATGCCAATTAGATTGTTTTCACTGAATCCACCTGTTGCTCGCAAAAGTTCTAGGAGCGAAAATCGTCTACATCTTGCTTGTGGTGACGCATTTGCATCTCTTGGTAGCTCTGTGCTTATTTTTCGACCTCTGTTCTTCAAAAATTTGAGAGTAAGTACGACTACTATTATTAAAACAATACTCAATGGCAAAGTAATCACTATAGGAAGAATATTTATCTTTGATTTTCGATGAGCGCCAATCTGTTTGCTTTTGCATGGTGAGACTTGCAGACGGGGAGAACCACAAAACAAATCATTTCCTATAAACGATTCACCAGAGAAGTTTGCAAATGGTCCTCCTTTAGGAATTTCTCCTCCTTGTTTGTTGAAAGATAGATTAAGATCTTTGAGTTACAAGAGTTTCTCCAGGGATGCGGGAATAATCCCAGACAGATTGTTATCGGACAAATCCAAGGACTCTAAACTTGTCAAGTCACTACATGTTTCAGGAATGAAGCCTTGGAATCCATTATGTTCTAAGGAGAGAAGTTCTAGATTTTTTAAGCTTCCAATTGTGGTTGGGATAACACCTGATAAATTATTCCTTGACAAATCTATTTCAATCACAACCTTCAAATTACCAATGTCTAATGGAAGAGAACCATTCAAAAAATTTGATGAAAAATTAAAGATCAAAATGTCTTGAAGTCTCCAGAAAGTTGAGGGTATAACAGAAGTTAACACATTGGAACCTAATGAAACTTCCCTCAGAGATGTGAGATTACCTAAGCATGTAGGAATAGATCCAGAAAGTCTGTTATTATCTAACTGCAACTCTACTAGTCTAGGCAAATGGCAAAGCTCATCTGGGATTGATCCTTCTAATTTGTTATTTGAAAGAAACGAACCTTGGAGTTTCTATAATCTACCAAATGTAACGGGAATTGATCCATTCAATTCATTGCCACCTAAATTCAGGGTTGTCAAGTTGATTAAGTTGCTGAACTCTTCAGGAATGCTGCCGCGGATGCTACAATTTTCCATATCAATATTTTCCAAAGAAATAGAAAGATTACCTACAGAACTGGTAAGCACGCCATTTAGGGGATTACTTGTCAAGACTATGGATTTTAAATTCTTGCTGTTTGTCAAAGAAAGAAAGCTCAAATCTGGAGCTGGGGATGTGAAGAAGTTATAACTCAACCCGAGGTACTTGAGGTTTCTTAAATTGTCAAATTTGCTAGGAATAAATCCTGAAAAGGAGTTTTGGCCCAACTCTAGAACAGAGAGCTTAGAAGCATTGAAGATGAAACTACGAATTGTTCTACTAAAATAATTACCAGCCACGACAAGCTTCTCAATATTTGGAAGTGTAATGCCAATGCCTGATGGAAGACTTCCTAACAGAGTATTATTTAAAAGGTTAACTTCTTTCATTGTTGACATGGTGAACACTGTAGCTGGGGCCATACCAACTAAGCTGTCACTTAGAAGTCCCAAAGACTTTAGATTTTGAAGATTACCGCTCACCTGCAAACATGTATCCAACAATACTTACAAAAGCTTTTCATGTCAAGATAAGACTATGATACTTAGATTTGATCTAGAAATAGATAACGAATGACAAAATAGAAAGTGGGATAGATGTTTGAAAGTACGTACCAATCAAGTTGTTAGAGTCAAGTAACAGTTCTTTGAGCGAGGTTAAGTTGCCAATATCTCTTGGTATACGTCCGGTGAATTGATTAAATGCCAATAAGTTCCTTGCATTGCCCCAAATTGTATGGGATTGAGCCAGTGAATTGATTATTGAATAAGTACAACCCTTCAAGAAAAGGGAGATTTCGACATATGTTGTCAGGTAAGCTACCTGGCAAGCTATTATTCGATAAATCCAGTCCACCTGATAGAGAAGAAAGATTGAAGATGGATGAAGGAATTGTTCCCGTTAACAAATTATTTGTCAGCGATATCACTTCCAGTTCTGCAAGATTTCCCGACTCCTGTGGTATTTCTCCTGCAAAAGCCAAGATCGTAAACAATTTAGCATTCAGATTTCAGCTCAAGGAAATTTATTGTATTTTCTAAAGAACATTGACATAAACTCTATGGTCATAAATGCATACCTTGGAGTTTGTTATAGCCAAGATACAACCCCTGAAGCTTGGTCAAGTTTCCGATTTCTTCTGGTATGACGCCCGAGAATTCATTGAAAGACGTAGATAACAGCCGCAGCTCTTTGCACTTCGATAGAGAAGATGGTGTTTTGCCATTAAACATGTTTCCGGACGGAAAAAGGTATTCTAAAAAAGGAAGATTATCACAAATATTTGGTGGGAGATCATCAGATAGTCCACTAAGATTAATATCAAGAACTTGTAATGACGACCTGTTGAAGATGACAGATAGGAAAGAACCGGAGAGCTGGTTAAAACTAAGATCAAGATATTTCAGTGTAGATATGCTGAAAATGGAGGATGGAATGGAACCGGAAAGCTTGTTATTACTAAGATCAAGTGTTTGCAGTGAAGACAGATTTCCAAGTTGAGAAGGGATGATTCCTGTAAGATCAAAGTAAGAAATATTCAAGGCTGTAACTCTATGGCTGTGGACATCGCAAATGATGCCTACCCAGGTACATACGGAGGTATTTGACGTCCAATTCTCGGCCAAAAGATTGGTTGGTTCACGAGTTATATGAGCTTTAAGGGCAAGAAGAGCATGTTGGTCTGTATTAATATTTGCTGCCGCCATGATTGAGGAAATAAGAATCAAATAGTGGAAGAAGGAAACTGCTTGTCGCTCCATTACGGAAGACTACTATTCTTTTGGTAATGAAAGGAGAAACCAAGTGATTAAGAACAAATTCTGAAACCCATGCTTCATGATGCTTTAGAAGCCGCAAAGAGAGAATGGAGAAACAAATTTCATTTCTTTGACTTCCATTTCTCCCAAGTTCTCGCCGCTCTTTCTGACCCACTTTCCTTGTCCCGTAATATCTTGCTAATAAATTACTTAAGGATAATTACATTTTTCCCCAATAATGTAATTAAAATACACTTTTTTCCCTAAATGTTTTCGAATCGGTACAAATATTCCCTCAATTTGGAAAAAATGCCATACACGTTTATGTTTTTGGTAGTCAAATTTAGGGGGTTTTTGTCACTTTCTTAGACATCCGAGAGATTTTTATTCTATTTTAAAAGTATGGAAAGATGTTGTATTTTAGTTAAACTACGGAGAGAAAAAGTAATTATCCCAAAATGGATATTGAGCACATGAATGATGATGATGCTCACATGTCAAGATTCTCGGAGATTATTGAGTAATTAAGTCAAACTAAGAATTAATTAAACACTTCTTAATTATCATGATTCTCTTCATTTCATATCTCAGTTAAGCGACTGTATGGCTTCTCCAATTCTGATCTCGTGTGAAAATGAAGTTCCAAATCAGCCTGAGTGTGGAAGCAAGCAGTATTGCTTCAAAAAGTTGGATTGTAATCTCTTTTATAATCAGATTTAATAAAACTAGCTTTTAGTCTTCTCCTTTAATTACTTATTAAACAAGCTGTATCATGACCAAATATATAGTTCTAGCTGTCGCCTATAGTAGCAGAGAAACACGTATACCAACCATGTAAAAACTTTCTAGATGACATAACATAGATTTATGTAAGCAGCACTGCTCAGAGTAAAAATACAAATCAGACAACCAAAGTTGACTAAAATGGTCTCCAGATTTATGCAATACATACATGCATGTGTTCTACTCAGTACATAAACATAAAAATCCACAATTATCTCAAAACCTAGCAGCTAGATCAACTAAATCTTTGTATTCATCAGAGACAAAAGACTTCACCTTGATTCTGGGTTTTCTGTCAGTATTCCCTGGAGACTCGTACTTTATCCCTATTACTGTTGTCAAACCTGCGACAAAATACAAGCCGATTGATCAATCTTACCTTCATAAGAGATAATATCGCATGGAGATGGATAAGTCCATGCTAAGTGCATTGTGCAAAAATTCTTTTATAAACAACAACAATTTTTATTAGCAATATGGAAATGTTATTATATATTACTTATTATTTGAGACAATTATAAACTGTCTATCTAGGTTATAGCAATTTTTAGATATTTACTTGTAAAAGCAACAGTTTGTCTTATGTATGTCTAGTGTATGTGCATGTACATGTGTTTACTTTTTTGTGATTACAATGTATATGCATTTCTTTTTCTTTCAAACCAAAATCATTCACATGACCTATAACATTGGATCTAATATCATAGACATACATTTGCAATGGGCAGATTGGTATTATATTCCACCAATACAGGATACATGTACTTTGAACATTTACACAACATATATCAGTATGACATGGACATCTAAAATCAAATATAAAGCTTTTTGGCTTGAGCCTAATTGTGGTCAATACTAGTTTGTTGGCTCGACTTACAAAATTGAAATGCTTACAGCTTACAGCTTACAGTTCTTCAGGATGGGAACCCTGAATTATTGTAACCTATGAGGCATCTAATTTGTCAAAAACTTTACATTCAGGAAGCAAAACCAAAAACATTACCACAATCTATTAGTTACACGGAACAAATTTAATGGAATTAAAATTCCTTTTAGAAGTAGCCCTATTGATGCTATGACATTGTCACAATGTAACAAATTCCTTAAAGCAATTCCCCATGAAAAAAATACTTACTCTGATGTACACGTCCATACAAAAATCTTTCACCTTTCCAGTATTCCAGAGGTCTTGATTTTATCCTGGTGCTTCTTCTCACCCCCAATTCCCATGATGTACCAGAAGCTAAAAGGACAAAATTTATATAATTAGTCAAATAGAACTGAAATTGTTGATGATGCATTTAAAATTTTTTGCATGAGTAACCACCTGCAAGGCTTTGCCTACCAGAAGCTCCTTCACGTTTGCCTCTTTTACGTGGTTGTGATCTTGCTTTACTTTGCTCATTGAATGGCTCCCCAGTCGATATTTGAACTTCCTGCTGCACAATGATAAACAACTGTGAACACAACTAAATTCTGAAAGAAAAAGTAAGCAACAAAAATGCATAATTCTAATTATGATGAAAAATTATCCTTGCACTCAAAACTGTCTCATAATGGTTGAAGATTCACAGCTTTGATACCGAGCCCTGATTTAAAAACACTGGAAAATCAACATAAAAAATGCACAAATGCTAACACCTGACACAGCTCTAAATCATAGATGCCAAACACCAAAGTTGATGAATTGATGGTAAATTATATACTAGATTATGCTCTATTTTCCCATTTCTTTTAGTTAGCATAGAGTTTCAAGTTATTTGGAAATAACCTCATTATGCTGTTCTGGAACAGTATCTGTAGTTTTGGAGGGCCTATCCATTGCACGGTCTTCAACCACATCACAACTTGTTTGATCTGTTGGAGGGGAAAAAAATTGAGCACAAAGAAAGTAAATGTCTTAGAAGCCGAGCCACAAGGAATAGCCCATCTTCATGAGAATAGCATGGAGGGTGGTGAAACCAGAGGTTTTAACACATGTTTTTTACTATTTAACAATTGCACATCACAAACACACAAGACTGACTCATAAAGCTCAAGCAGAGAAGACTAATCGTACCCAACTCACTCTGAGTACTGTTAAATTTTTCTGCAGTTGAGTTCTCCATGTTGAGATCAGGCTGTACAAACTCTACTGCTTCCCCCAGCACATCGTCTATCTGTATCTGGTCAGAACATCTCACAGAATAACCTCAGTATCTTGAATTAATTAACTAGTAATTACTTAATGAAAACAAATCAAAAGAAAAAGTCACCTTGTTATTGAATTCAGTCTGTTCATTTCTCTGAACATCTGTATCTCCATCAGGCCTTCCTAAAGTCCCACCTCCAACCCTGTTATCCACACAACTGTCTGCAAAACTACTCTCCACATCAGCATGAAATCCACTTGAGCCAACATCAACACTAGAACCAAGTCTATTCAGATTATCATTCACAGTTTTGTCGGACAAATGAGTAACGTCACCAATAGCCACCTCAGGTAAACCTGTATACACATCTGCAATGCAATTTTCTTCCACCTCACAACTTGTTTGATCTGTTGGCAGGGGAAAAGAAAGAATGAAAAAGAAATTGAACACAGGGAAAACAACGCCATGGGAAATCTTCATAATATGGTGAAATCACAGGTTATAATGCATGTTTTTGACTGTTGAATAATCGCATACCAAACACACAACCACGATAATATCCCACAAAGCTCAAGCAGAGGAGAGTAATCATACCCAACACTCTCTGACAGCCATTCAATTTTTCTGCAGATGAGTTCTCCCTGTTAAGATCAGGCTGTATGGAATCACCTGCTTCCTGCAGCATATCTTCTATCTGTATCTTGCCACAACACATCACAAAATATCATTCAGTATCTCAACTTCCTTAACTCAGTAAAAGAGTAAATGGAATAGGGTAGTAAAAAGAATCACCTTCTCATTGAATTCATTCGGTTCATTTGTCTGAATATCTGTATCTACAACCAGCCTACCTAAAGAGTCACTTACAACCCTGTTATGCATACAATTCCCTCTAATTCTACACTCCTCATCAGCATGAAATCCACTTGGGCCAACACCAACACCAGGACCAAATCTGCTCAGAACATCATTCACAGTTTTGTCAGATGAACAAGTAACATCTCCTACACTCAACTCAGGTAAACTTGTATTCACAACTGCAACACCAGAATCTTCTATCATTGCAGACTTCAACTTGCAAGAAATGCTTGACTCCCTTTCCACATTAACCTCATCCATTTGTTTTTCAATACATGCAAAAGAAGAAGCATTTCTTGCATGTGATTGATCAATATTATCAGTAGAAAATGGATCAATCAATGAATTTGACTGCAAGATGCGCTTCTTCAAAGATATTATTGAACCTAGTGGATTCTTCAGTGGAGTTGGGGAAGAAAGACAAGGAATAGCACTTTCAACCAATTTATGCTTCTTTGGTGTTTCACTAGTCATTCCTTTTAACAAATTTGTTATGTTTAATAATACATTCCTGGGATTTGGCAAGTCAGCTCCTGAAGCCCTAAAATCAATCCTGTGGACATCTTCTAAGCCAGGAAGACATAATTTCTCTATATCAATTGGTTTGATCTGCAAGTACTCCTGCAAAAGAGTGACTGCCCCATCCTCATCAAGTTCCTCATCATCACCAGTAAGCAATTCATCCAAAAGTTCATTAACCCTCTTTCCCGACTTGGCTACTGAACCTACATATATTGGTGTTACTCATGCCATCAGGATCAAATATACGGGTGAAAGCAGGCAAAATATAATTAAATCAAAGTGAAATAACTCTTTTAAGAACCAAAAGCCAAATAGCATGTTACACGAGAATGTTGAGGATAAGAGAAGACACATGGAGACAGAACAGTTTCAGGTGAGTAAGTCAAACATTTTTTGCAAACAAATTCGATATAGCATTCACTCACCAACTAATTTCATTTCTTGTAATTCAGCATCAGCTAGTTCCCTTCCTTGCGACGCACCATCAGGGTTGGTTGTTTCTTTCTCCACATTATAATCAGATGGACTGAGAATGTTCTCTTCAAAAGTTTCTTGTGAGGACATATCATTTGAATGGTAATGCTTGTATTTCACTGACCTCCTGAGATGTGAAATCATAAGACTGCATTCTATAACCGAAAGGAGTATGTCTGTGAATTAAACATTTTGAACTTACCCCAAAATTCCTGGACGCCGAGGCCGTGCACCCATGGATAGATTTTGCTGATTCAAGTCCATCAAAATGCCACCTGTTTGTTTCTGCAATTCTCTTTTTGCATCTGTACAATCATTAAAAATGCAGTGGAAGGTTAGTCTGTAAAAATTATGGCAACATAAATTACAAAAGATAAAAAAAATAAGGGCAAACTTACTCTCAAGCTTTTCAAAAGCCAAGAAGAATTCTTCTGGATCTTTCAGTTTATCAAATTCTAAACTAGGTTCCAAGCTCACAGTAGGCTGACTGTCAAATGCAGACAAAACATGGTTTACTTATATTCATACTCAAAATATGTCCCAATTGATTTTAAGGAAACTTGACTCCAACCATAAGCTTTACCTTGATTTAGGCTTTAAAGAGAAACGAGCCCGCTTACGGCCTAAGGCAGGTCGTCGCTCTTGGGGGTTTTCAATAGCTTTTCTAGCAACTTCATTTTTGTGCTTAGATGCTGCATAGCTCAGGATTTCAGACATAGAAAGGCCAGTACTCCCATCAACAATGGCTTTTGCCTGCTCTAAAAGCTTATTTGGACTTTGTAAGGGCTGAAGTTGCAGGAAAAATAAATCATAGTCACATTCTTGTAAAAGTAATGAAATTGACTTGCACTGACTTTGTATTGGAATTAACAACAACGTCCTCTCTAGTTATGGTCTAGGTAGCACAGAAAATTTTTGTAAAGCATATAACAACGCAGGATACATTAAATAGTAACGTCGAAACCTCCTCTCTGATATGTTTGATGCAACTACATTCAACTGAATTCCCGGGTCTTGTGAAAAAACACTGGACCATGTATTTACCAGGTCAAGGGGGCTGGAATTTGCCAGAAATTCACAATTCCCTTAAGATTCTATTATTTTTGCATGAAATGAAACTTCTATCTTCCTATTGACAACAAAGACCATGTCCATGACAAGCAATGAGATAAACAAACTAGAAGTTGAAGAAACCTAAAATGAAAAGAGTGGTCACTGGACTCAATTAAGCGGAGCCCTTTATCTTCTGCGAGTACCAAACAGCTAAAAGAACCATCTTTTTCTAATATTCTTACTCCAAATGAAGATAAAATTTAGCTAAGTCAGAAGTATGAAAAGATCCAATACTAAAATGGCATATTTGGTTCCATGCGAGAGAAAATTACTTTCCACAAACCCCAAACAACAAATTCAACACCTAAGTTTTTTATAAACGTATCTTTCTTACATTTGTCAGTAAGCAAATAGGAATTTAGTAAATTTAATTAAATCCTCAAAAAATTCATATTTCATTTTCCTGCTTACGTTTTCTTACACAATCAAAAAATGGATGAATTAATGTTTTTTAACTCAACAACCTAAAGCAATGAATATAGAAATGCTGAATTAAGAGCTTTATGAACGAAGTTGCATAAACTCATACTTGAAAGTTGAAATCTGCTACCAATTCTCACAAAAATCTAACAGATGACACAAATCTGACATAATTATCAAAGAATTTGCAGCACTTCAAGTATGATTTTCCATCTCACAGTTTTCGCTCCCAACTTTTCTCCTCACAAATCCTAAACGAATAAAACTAAACTCAAACCAAGCAAGTAAAAGCAGCAAAAAGCACCATCTGAACACTCGTTTTCGGCAACCAAAGAAAATTCAAACGTAAAATAACTCATTTAACCCTACAAACTTCAACTAAAAAACGTTCTCCCTTTCATTACTTACAGCAACCAAACAAAACCCCCCACAAATCAAGCTAAAAACAAATCCAACAAAAAAGGTACCATAGACTTGAGGAAATTATGGGCGTGACGACTATCATCGTCATTGTACGGCTTAGGTGCGTTAGGTAACGACGCGAGGGTTCGAGGAAACAACGATAGACCCGAGTAGCCCGCCAGTGGATCCTCCGCGTCGGAGCTCCGGCGTTGGGCTAGCATAGTTTGTGCTCGTGGATTGAATTCGAATTATTTGTAGAAAATCTACAGAGAGTGAGAGAAAAAGTATAATTCGAAAAGACGGAACGAGCGGGAGCAGCCCTCTTTCCCTTGCGTTGTGATTTCTTCGCACTGCCACTTGATGACGTGTACTTGTGGTGCCCGACAGGGATGAAAATTTCCAAAACTTAATTATTATTGAACTTTGGGTAAATAAAATTGGGTCCCTAGGGTTTCAATATTCTTAAATAAAGATATAATTTTTAATTGTATGCTAAATAGGTCCCCAATCTTGCTAAAAATACTAAAATACTGCTTAGTGTTTAGTTAGATATTCCTACATTTTTAAGTGTGAATTGTAATTGTATAAAAGTTTAGTATCACGTGAGGGTTAGATACTGGTTTCTTTCTTTTTTTTGTTTTTCTCGTATATTTGCTAAGAAATTTGGGTTGTAGCAGTTCATGGTTACATTTGTTGGCATGCAATATGCTCCTGCTGGTCCTCATCTGACCTTTATAGCAGCTCGAGTTTACCTATAATGTCTTTTGAGTGCAATTTAACTGTAAATATTAAACTGGGATGGAAAGCTCTGTTTGGCAGCTTTTAGCTTAATATCCAACTTCGTTGTACTTTATAGGTACAATGGTACTGAATCCTCAGCTGTGTCTTGACATGTCTGATTCAAACACAAGTTCGGGTAATGGTAATAGTAAGACCCAGAAGAGAAATCTTCCTTCATGGATGACTTCAGGTGAAAATAAGGTGAACCAAAAGGCTAGGAAAACCAATCAAGCTAAAGGACATGATAAAGCAAGCATGTACAGGCAGTAGCGCTTCTACAGAAACTGAATACAGCAAAATATCTGCTGCTTCCAGTTCAAATGCCTCTAATTTTTCCAAACTTCTGGTATTGTTGGGTTTTTGAATGTGTGCGGTTTCTTATGGAAGCCTGGCTTTGAAGTACAGCGGATATTGCAATTTGTTTGGGCAGGAAGGAGTTGTCTTTGTATTGTCTGGGTTGTTAATCCGGAGATAAGTTAAGGTCACAGGCTATTGAAATGGGAGCAGATTATCAAGTTGACTGGAACTCTAATTGCACACACTTGGCTTGTGCTTTTCCAAATACACCAAATTTTCGGCAGGTTGCGGCAGACTGTGGTACAATTGTTTCAAAGGTCTGTATTCTGTTTATTTATTTTATGTAGAATATGGATGTAAACTTAAAGCTTTGTATAAGCAAAAACTTGGTTTTTTAATCAATTCTAAGAAGGAAGCCATGGACCATCACACAAACCCTTTTTTGGCTTGATTAGTTTCTTTTGTTCTGTTGGCATTCTTTTAATGACTTTATCTGGTTTGTTTACAATAGGAATGGACATTAGAAGGTTATAACCAGAAGAAGCTTGTTGATATTGATAGTTATCTCATGCATGCTGGGAAACCATGGCGGAGAAGCAATAGTTCCCATTAAACTAGCCAAGGTAATATGTACATGCTACACCTTCTTCTTTGCATCTAACATTCTGACTGAAGACTTTATATTACCTTGATGATATATGCTCTAAACATTATTATGAACATTCTTTAATGTATACTTTCAGTGGTATTTAAAAATGGCTAATTGACTTTCTTATGAAGAATCTTTATACATTGTCACCAAACTAGTAAAACTGTATACTTAAGCACCGTGATGCTTATACCTCCTGATTGACACAAGTTGCTAAAGTTCAATATTGAAGTTCAATAACTATGAAAGTGTCTTCTGTTTTTATTTATTTTTTCTTTTAACTTTTTGGTCTGCATAACCAGCCTATGTTCTGAATTCGAAGAGTGCTTGCAGAAGTTTCTCCACCAAGAAAATCTCAGAAGGTTGAAAAAGCTTCACCAACAAAGCCAACTTCCTCTATGTCCTGCAAGGTAATATTCATTATGTGTTTGTATGAATCGATCTATTTAGCTCTTTACTTTCATCACAGAAGCATCTAATTTAGTGCTGTTATCACAGAGTTTGAGAAACTATCATAGTGGTTTTATATGGTTAATATGTTTGCAGTAGCTCCTATTTAACATTTTTATCCGATTTTATTATGCCGTGTAGCAGAGTAAGGCTTCTAATCCTTCTAAAGAGAAATTTGCTCCCTCTGTACTGAAGAAGTGGGCTACTGATGATTTGAATAGGACCATAGCATGGCTACAGAGCTAAGAGGAAAAGGTGATTGGCAGTTGTTGGTATTATTATTTTCTGGCAAATTCATCCATTCACAGGAACCGTTACAAACTGATCCTTTGAATAATGTACGCTCTTGCTTAGTGATTTTACAAGGTAGCGTCTCCCATTGTTCTCTTGAAAGAGAGCTTGTCCAGGTTTTGTGAAGTTTTGCTTAGTTTATTTTTCCATTCCATGAAATCTTCTTCTTGACTTTTCCCAGATTTGATTGTCTTTTATGTTCATAACATGATCTGATAGTAGTAGTTCTGTCAGGGTACACAAAAAAAAAAAAAAAAGTAAATAAATTTTTCAAAAAAATTTTTTAGGCTCTTTAAGTGATTAGCAGTAATTTTTAGGATAATTTTAGAATGATTATTTTTCATTAATTTTTTCCCTAACTTGGTTGAACTGTGTTAAATTGCATATCTTTTATACTTTTTTAGCGTACGAGACTTGAAATATCCATCCCATCAACCTGGTTTACTTCTTCTTTCTTCAAAGCCGAAGCAAAGTGAAATAAAACAAATCACTGCTGAAGGGATTTTAATTTGTTTTCAAGACACCATAGATTCTCTTGAAGAGAAGTAGGTATAGTTTTTAGTAAATGTGTTGTGATCTTTTAAGTGTGCAGAAAGTTCCGTGAAATTCATCTATCTTAGTTCGAATTCAATCTATGGATATAGATATTTTGCTTAATGCACATCCAATTTATTGATTATAATTACTTATTGTTTCTTTTATTGACAAGTATAAAAGGAAAATCAAACCAGCTTTTGACTTCATCTCTCCTTTTCACTGGGATTTAATTACTAGTAGAATTATTTCAATGGACATCTAAAGGAAGGTGGATCTTCAGATATGATGTGCCTAATATTTTCTTCACTAGATGCACGATGAGTTGCTGACAGAGTCTTCTTACTGGCCTGCCTATGACACTTGAAAGTTGAAACCCATCCACTGTGAATTTTGGTGCCCAAGAGCCAACTTTCCAAAGATCATGTTTGCTTCCTTAACATTGCTAAGTTTCACTGAGCTCAACTGGCTCACAAGTTGGTCGTCTTTGCCTGTCTCCCTCACCAAGTTGTTTCGATAAACTCATCAACACCACTTTTTATTACATTTTTCCACTGCAGAATTTAATGCTGATTCTCATATTAGAAACTTTCCAGAAGTTAAATCCATGTTCCTCTTCTTAGGCAACAGCATATTTGTAAGTACCCCTTAAGATAGTGATATGCTTAACTGGCTAAATATTTTCCGTATGATGGGCTGTTTTCGCAAATTTATTTTATATTTTGTCTGATGCCCAGGATATTCTGCAAATAACTGAGCAGTGGCAGTGTATCCCTCGTGTGGTTGAGGAGCTCTCAAAGCTTGAGGGCACTGAAAAGGGGTCAGCTTCCCTTTCAGAAGAAGATCTCTGCAAACAGGCTAAGGCCTGCAAACAAATATACCAAAAGGAATTATGCAGGTCAGACAATGAGACGATAGCAAGAAGAAAAAGCCAAAGACTGCTGAGAAATGAAAGTGAAGAAACGATTGAAATGACAGAGGATGAAATAGAACTTGCGTAGAAACCTCAGTGCATGGCTAATCGGAGCCTTTTGATGCTGGTTGAACTTCACTCTTAAGAGTTGCTTACGTGGGAGAGACGAAAAAAAAAACCTCTAAAAATACGAGAGTGAGAGACAGAAATTGCTGCTACAAGCATGCAGTCACCATTTACCATTTCTCCATAGCTGGCTTCAGGTTTTACTCCTGAAGTTAATTTTCAGAAGCAATTGATAAGTTTTAGCTTCAAATGTTCATTATTTTGCACATACTTGTTGTCTCCGATGGCACACAAAGGTTTGTGTATTCGGTACCCAGGTGTATAATTTACCGTAAAGGTTTCTTTACTTGAATTATAAAAGTCATTCATCAGTTGCTGCTGTTATTCACCTCAATTACAAGATATGGTATGAAAACTTTTGCAAAGAATTGGGCTTTCTTTGAAAATACAAGGAGGCAAGCTTGCATCTTATATGGCTCAACCCCACCCTTAAGATTTGTAAACTTAAAATTGCAATAAATGTGAGTAACAATTCATTCATTAATTATTTCTTAGAGTTTATATTTATATTTAAAAAAAATTAAATAAAATAATTTTATCATTTTAATATTACTAATAAAATGAGATCGTTTAATCAATGAAGTGAAAAAAATATATTTATTAGTAGTAAATAAAAAAAGTTAATAGAAAATTTTATAAATTTATTTTACCATATTAATTAAATGACAGTATTTTTTATTGACTTTTTTTTTTACTACCAATTATTATATTTTTTTCACTTTATTGATTAAATAGTTTCATCGTATTAATAATATTAATAAGGTAGAACCATCTTATTTAAGATTTTATTTTATATTTTACATAATGTAATCGACTAAACATTCACTCCCAATTTTTTTTTTAAACAGATTTTAGCATATAATACAATTAATAATAAATTTTTTAAATTTTTTAATTTATAACATAAATTATGAAATCAATTTATAAATTTTATTAAAATATTATTTAAATTATTCATTATTAATTATAATACATATCATTATTTTATTAAAAAATTAAAAAAATTAATTTATTATAATAAATGATATGACACTTAATAATAAATAATACAGATAAAATTAACAAAATTAATAATCATCTGCCATACAATAATATGACAATTATTGATAGATGTTATATGAGTTGAGATACACGCTTAAAATAGAGCATCGTGAATTTTAAATTAAAGTATAATATTTGAATTTTAATTAAGGTGACATTAATTGATAAGTTAATAAAATTAATAATCATCTGCCATACAATAATATGATAATTATTGATAGATGTCATATGAGTTGAAATACAGTTTAAAATATAAGCATTATGCATTTTAAATTGAAATATAATATTTAAATTTCAATTAATGTAACATTAATTGATAAGTGTCATGTATATATAATTATTAATTTTATTATTATGTCATTAATGTAATTAACATCAAAGTCCATGAATTTATAGTAGAAAAAATCAATGAAAATGACCCTTGAAATACCAATATTTACAAACTTAGGTTTTTGCTCTTGCTTAAGTCTGTACTTGGCTCATTAGCTTTTGCTCTTAGCTTATTGTTCACAGTAGGGTTGCAGCTGATAAACGCCACCACCTGCGCCACCACCACTCTCTCTCTCTATATATCTTTATCACAGCTCCGATTACCACACAATGGGAGCCTCTCTGCCTCCCAAAGAGGCCAACCTTTTTAAACTCATCGTCGTACGTTCTTGCCTTCTCTCTCTCTTCCTCGTGCTCTCTGTATCCGTGTATTCGTGTGTACGACTGTTGTTTGGAGTCTGATTCTTTTGCTTGTTTTGTGAGAAAAACTCTAATCGTTTGTGCTCTGATTGGTAGCCGAAGCATCGGGAAATGTTTGCGTTCGTCTGCTTGCATGTTGTTTTTGGGTTTGGTGACTGACTGGATTATTCGGTTTGTTTTGTTTTGTTTGATTCTGATTAATTGAGTTGATTTTTGTATTGATAGTTTGGTAGAGTCAACTGGATCTTATTTAGCTTAGCGAATCAAGTTGATATTGTCGGGAGGAAATTTGATTTTTTTGGATGTTTGAATACTGGTTTTGTTAGTTTTGAGCAGTGGAGTTGTTTTCTACTTTGGTTGGTTTCATTGGTTGTGCTTTTGTTTATTGAAAACATTGAGACGATTGTGCATGAGAGGTAGTGTTTTGGATGGTTTGCTTTCGATTTATATGGCATGCTCGTGTTTGAATATAACGAATGTCCGTAGATGAATATGTGATCATACTGATTTAGGACCAGCTTCAGCAAATTGATTTGATTATTAAGTTCAATGCTGCCGACTTCACTGGTGTTCAACAGTACATTTGGGTTGTAGGATTCTGTGGATGAGCACATGAAAATGTTTAAGATTTTAGAGCTGTAAAAAAAAGTAATTAAAAAATGTGAAAATTATATAAAAAAAGAGTAGAGAAAGACAAAAGCTGGCAACCTCCTCTCATTTCAATTTTTAGTGAGTGCATATGAGACAACATCTTTTGACTAGATAATTTAGTATTCGCAATTTTAAAAGCCTTAAAGTCATTGATTAATTTCTTTGAAATGCAAAATTTACGCCTTTTGAATATCATTCAAACACTTTAACCTTAAAACTTGAATCCAATTTCATGAATCAAAGTGTAATTACTGACATGAATTAAAAGTGACTTTCTGAATATTTCATTTTATCAGTATTTGACAATTCTCATTTGATAATATTTGGCTAGTTTAATTGTATACAATTTCTTGTTAGGTTTAATTATTACATTAAAGTTATATAATTACTGTTATTGATTATTTGTGATATCCAAATTGATACAATTTTTCTTTGTTAAACTTTTGGTGATATTCTTTGAGTTGTGATGGTTCTAATACGGTGTCAGTATCTTTCTGTGCAATTTATACAATTATCTTTATAGCTGTTTTCATCTTCATGGCTATTATTAATTGAGTCATACTTTTCTCTTCCAGAAATCATATGAAACAAAACAGTATAAGAAGGGACTGAAAGCAGCTGATGCTATATTGAAAAAGTTTCCAGATCATGGAGGTAATTTGTTCCTTATATGATTATTATTCAAGATTTCTTTAATTCGAGAAATTTAAAGCATAGAATAGTTTCTGCTGTTGGAACATAGTCCTCTCAGTTGCATTGTTTCTTGTTATTCAAATTCACATGCATTTCCCAAATTTTTTGCAATTGGACATTGATGTGATGAGTATAGAATTTCATATTGTTGTTTGGAAGTTGAATTTTGAAAATCCTATCTAGCGATGATCAATCATGCGATTGTAATGAGTGCTGAGTAAAAAAAAAAGGTGAATGTTGTATAAAACAAACCAAAAAAGCTTAGACAGTTCAAGGCTATTTGAACTTCTGACACTATATGGCTGCTGATCTTACATTTTGTTTAGTTAACTTTGTAAATGTCCTAATCAAGCATACAGATGACTCTGGCCAGTGCAAGTCGGCAGCAAGTAAAAGTTGGTTTTAAACTTCAGTGATTTTGTATAAAATTTATCTGAACCACCATATGGTGGTTATGTCTTATAAAAATACGAGTTAGGTTCTACAATAATACTTATGATTGTTTTATTTTTTTCTACAAAAATAAACTAACCAAAATTCGATTGGGCAAGAAAAAAATATATTAGATGAGGAATATGAGAATAAGCTGCTGTGAGTAATTGGTCTTAATGGTTCTGTTTTCCAATGAACAATAACTAAAAAGGTTGTAATGCCGGTTATCTTGCTGTTTTCTTTTTTGTCTTTCCTTATCAGCTTGGTTGATCATGTATATTTGTTTTCTAGGTCTGAGTAATGTGTACACACAAGATCAGTACTTATTCATATTTCTAACCAGACATGCCTTTATATGGTTGAAATTTTATGAACTTCTTTCCCTTCTTCTGTTCATCAGAAACTCTGTCAATGAAGGGTTTGACGTTAAACTGCATGGACCGTAAATCTGAAGCATACGAGCTTGTTCGTCTTGGAGTGAAGGTTGAGCTTTTGTCTTTGACTTTTGTAACACTATGGGCTGTTAGAATCTCCAAAATCATTGCCTTTCAGTGATTATGCCTAATTTGTCTTAATGCAGAATGACATAAAAAGTCATGTATGCTGGCATGTATATGGTCTATTGTATCGCTCTGACAGAGAATATAGAGAAGCAATCAAATGCTACCGCAATGCTCTGAGAATAGATCCAGACAATATTGAAATACTCCGGGACTTGTCATTGTTGCAGGTATGAGTTATGTGTTGCATTAAATAGTCTCAAGGACATCTTCCCTTTTCTTGTGTCATGCTGATGTCCATCAATCAAATAGTAACTAGGATCTTGTTTCCTGAAATGTGCCTAGCTTAGGATGACGCTGTTAAAAGATATTGACTGTAATAGCGATTGTAATTCCTTCTGTGGTAACATGTTTTGATTGTCAATTAATTGCCTCTATTTAGAAATCTTTTTGAGATTCAGGGAGAGCTTCTGTTGGCACCTTCTTATATCCTGACATATTTTGCTAGCAAATTTTGTTGGCAGATTTGGTGATTTGGGGTTCTTTGGGATGATATTATAAGATCCAATGACGCCTAAAACCCCAGTGAAACTAATTTAGATCTTGACACTAATGCAAACTGTAACAGGTCCCCTATAGGCTAAATGATTGTAGAGACTTTGTTTACAGACTGTAGTTTTGGAGGATAAAGGTAAAACAAAGGCCAAAGAAAATAATTTCATATAAATATCAATGATAGAATTTGTGGTGTGTGTCTCAGTTGGTTGTATGATGGTGGCATTTAACTTCATTATGTAGGCACAAATGCGGGATTTGACTGGATTTGTTGAGACTAGACAACAGCTTCTGACTTTGAAACCAAATCATCGCATGAACTGGATTGGGTTTGCGGTTGCCCATCATTTAAACTCAAAGTATGTTCTGGTCCTTGAAACATTTTATGCTTAGCTATTCATTTTTATCTTTGTTGTGTATTCTCAACATATCATAGTAAGTTGGTAATTAAGCTTCTTGCATAGATGGTAAAACTATTGGTTTTGTTGATTTATGGTTGATATACTGCAGCTTAAGAGCGTTGTTAGAAATATGGAATCTTGTGGACACTTTTTCAAGAGTCAAAATGTTGGCATAATCACTATTTTTTTTTTTTTTGGAATTATGGATATTTATTTTGCGCGTGTACTTTGTTTATGAGCATAAAATTTAGACAGAGATATCAAGAAACCGCCTTTGATTATTTTTGGTATGTTTGTTTTTATGAAATTGCCTTTTGTCTTTGGCTCTCAACTTATTGTTGTACTAAATAACTTCCTTTTGTTATTTACTAAGTGGTTCAAAAGCAGTTGAAATTTTAGAAGCATATGAAGGGACACTTGAAGATGATTATCCTCCGGATAATGAACGATGTGAGCATGGTGAAATGCTTTTGTATAAGGTATCAGCGTTCGTGTCACGTGCATGTGGCTTTTAATTGTTCAGTTAACAATTTCATTCTTAGATGCATGATTTTGGCCTTTTTATATTGATTTTTTCTGGATATGTAGGTATAGCACTTCCATTGAATCCTTAATGTTTGTCCAAATTTTACATGTACAATTATTTTTTCCTCATGTTGGATCTGACATAAATGCTTCAGTTTTTGCTTTTACTTCTACTGGCAAGATTGCCTGAGCTATTACTGCTATACTTGATGCTGTTTACATTCAAATATTGGTTGTCCTAAAAGTTTTTTGATGTTCATATTGTTATGATATTGTTCTCCAGATTTCTTTGTTAGAGGAATGTGGCTTTTTTGAGAGAGCTATTGAGGAGTTGCACAAGAAAGAGTTGAAAATTGTGAGTGCTTTTCACGCTTCTTTGATGATTGTATTTTTGAACTTTAAAGTTCAGAAAATGTGAATGTTCAGATGTTGACCTTGTTTCATGTTCTGCTAGGTTGACAAATTGGCTTATCAAGAGGAAGAGGTTTCTCTTCTAGTGAAGCTTGGTCGCACAGAAGAAGCTGCTAAATTGTATAGGACGTTACTTTCCATGAATCCTGACAATTACGGGTAATTTATGCTTTTAGCTTTCATAATTAACTTCAACAAAACATCCTTAGGGAAGAGTTGGCAAGTTACTGTCAGAAGTATCAACTTCAACTGTCATAGGAATTCTCATTCTATCTTTCACTAACTGTACAGTCTCATGTATCTGCATGAATATTTGGAAGAAAGAAACAGATTACTTATATGATGGTTATGCCTGCTAAATTCCGTGATGACAGATTCGTGTTTAGATGCCTAATGCTTTTGTTATGTGCATGTTTGTGCTTGTTTCTCTCTCGTTTCTCTCTCTCTCTGTAGTATGTGTATTCCTCTTCTGGTGTTTGTAATTAATTGGCTTGTACTTTTGATTTTAACTGGTGATAAAATGTTATTTCCTTTCAGGTATTATGAAGGCCTGCAAAAATGTGTTGGGTTGTATAAAGATAACAGGAACTATTCTTTTGATGAAATTGACCAGTTAGATGCCTTATACAAATCCCTTGGGCAGGAATACACTTGGTCATCTGCTGTAAAGGTGACACTTCCCTCACTTCATGCTTCTAAGACAACTGGTGCTTCTTCCTGTTTCTTTGCAGTGCTATGTTTATGTGATTTTCTGTTGAAACTTTTGGATTGCTTTAAAAAACATGCCACTACAGTTTTAAGTTTTTGGCTACCTTTGAGCTGTTACCCTACTGGTAGAGTGTGCACATGTTTATCTATAGTGTTTTTTTTTTTTTTTTGTAGTACATAATGGATATATGTTTTATGATTACTTGTTTTTTCCGCAAGATTCCTTGTTTTCAGGGTGGTGATGAAAAGTGGAGATATTGTTACTTATGCTACATAATAGACACATTCAATGAAAAAGGGGATATTTTTTCTGTTGAGAGAAAAATAATTGTTTTGCTGTTCAGATGTTGTCTAATGACTCAGTGATTAGAAATATAGGAAAAGCAAGATAATGAAGTTTACACAAATCTGTAGAAGCCAGTGAGTTGCAATTTGCTATATGCACTCTTACCCTGATAATAATAAAAGGTGGTGCATCTGTACTATGATCTCATCTGGCACAATGTCAGTTTCAGAAGATAAAACATAACTTAATAAAACTGCTAGATCATTGGCAGTCTAACATCACTTTAAAATTTCTTGCTATTGTTTTCTTGTTTGATTTGTCTCATTGTTTTCAGCAGTGTCAGCATTTTCACTTTGTCAGTGTAATCTTCATCACTATTTCATGTCATCTTTGTTATCACCGTTATCATTACGAGCCTAGTTTCTTTACAATATGGGAATTTTCATGTTTTAAATTGGAGTTTTTCTTTGTTTTTCCATTTTAGAGAATACCGCTTGATTTTCTGCAAGGTGACAAGTTCCGTGAAGCTGCCTTCAATTATATTAGGCCCCTTCTAACCAAGGTATCCATCATTATACTTTGTGCTCTTTTGCCTGATCTTTGTACTTTCCAGGATAAAATAATGATGAATCATCTTGTGCTTTTAGGGAGTTCCTTCTTTGTTCTCTGATCTTTCTCCTTTATACGATCAGCCGGGCAAGGTTAGTCTGATATCTTTTCTTTTTACCTAGTTTTTTATTTTGTTGTTCAGAAACTTCGTCAGGAGAATAAAACTTTGTGGTTTTGGGTGGAAACATTATTTGATTAAGTTTTTTATTTCTTGATTTGGCAACTGTTATCAGGCAGACATTCTGGAGCAACTTATTCTGGACTTGGAAAGTTCAATTAGGACTACTGGGAAATACCCTGGCAGGTAATATATGATTGGGTCCCTTGTGTGAAATTAAAGTAAGTGTTGCGTAATCAGTTTGTGGCAAAATGAGTAAATCATAGAACAGAAGATTAAACCATCCTCAAGTTGTATCACATATTTGGTTGTTTCATTTCTTCTCACTAACATTATCGTGTTGGAAGCAGGGAAGAAAAAGAGCCCCCTTCAACACTTTTGTGGACCTTGTTTTTCCTGGCACAGGTTGAGGCCCTTAGTTTGATCGGTTGTTATCACCTTCACCTTAATTGAGTGCCCTTAGTTTGATCAGTTGTTATCATCTTCACCTTAATTGAATCTATCGTTAAATTTAATTTGAGATTTTGTGATGGTGCAGCATTATGACAGACGTGGCCAATATGAAGTTGCTGTCTCTAAAATAGATGAGGCTATAGAACACACTCCAACAGTGATTGATTTGTACTCTGTCAAGGTCTGTTTGCACCATATGCTTGTAAATTTCTTTTGTTTATTTGTTGACCTGATTTTACATATATGTGGTGTTGACCTTGGAGTCTCTCTTATCTCTCTTTCTTTTTCTTCTTTCTTTATTTCATTCGTGGAATGTTTATTTTTGAATCATAGTAGCTTCTTATAGTTCTACTACTTCATGACTTACCAAAATGTTCATCTCAGTAATAGTTTTGATGGGTGTGTTAAATATTGCATTGCTCTTTGTTTATATGTTCAAAATGTTGCTATGTACATGTGAATGGCTTAACAAGATGCAAGTCAAAGTTATCTCAAATCATTAAATATTTACTGTTAGACCATATTTTGTAGCACAGTAGGGAAAGTATGAATTTATCCAATGTAGCAGAAGTTCCTACCTTTCCATGGGTTTAATATTTTAACCAAGTAGGAAAAATTGTTGGAAACATTCTAATATTGGCACGCTTTTGTAACAGAGCCGCATATTGAAACACGCGGGTGATTTGGCAGCGGCTGCTTCATTGGCAGATGAAGCTAGATGTATGGATCTTGCAGATCGATATGTAAATAGTGAATGTGTCAAGCGAATGCTACAGGCTGATCAGGTTTGGAAGTTTTGTTTTCATAAGCTGATTTTAGTGGTTCTCTTTAGTAGCTTTCCTTGGTTGATTGTGCTTAAAAATAACCTCTGTTCTGAAGGTGGCTTTGGCAGAAAAAACTGCTGTGTTGTTCACAAAAGATGGAGATCAACACAACAACCTTCATGACATGCAGTGCATGTGGTCTGTCTCTGCTTAATACCCGACTTTGATTGTTGGATAAATTAAATGTGGTTACATTTACTAATTATGTTAAGGTATTCCTTTCTTGGAAGGTATGAACTTGCTTCTGGCGAAAGCTACTTCCGCCAAGGAGATCTTGGACGTGCTCTGAAGAAATTTTTAGCCGTGGAGAAGCACTATGCAGATATAACTGAAGATCAATTTGACTTCCATTCTTATTGCTTAAGGAAAATGACACTGCGTGCCTATGTCGAGATGCTCAAGTTTCAAGATCGATTGCATTCACATGTTTATTTTCACAAAGCAGCTGCTGGAGCTATCAGGTGAAGTATTAGTAGTGTCAACAAGATTTATTGATGATATATGATGACTTACAATGCTTATCACTTCAGCCCCTTGGATATATATGCACTCTACTGTCCTTGCCTTCCAGTATCAGGTGTATGGTCTAGTTCAAGTTGTGGAGTATAAGCCTCTATTGTTCTTGGTTTTATGTTGTAGGTTAGGTTGGATTTAAGTTTTTCTTATTGTCATTTTCTGCCTTATAGAGTGCTATAATACTGCCAGCCTTTTTATTTGAGATCTGATTTTGGTATTTGTATAAAGAAGACCTTTAGCAATTGTCTCTATTTTGCCTAAAATCTCAAAGTGATTGAAATTGAGGATTCAAATAGGAAGGGATTTGTAGAATTAAGAGAACATATGTAAACATGCTGGGATTTATACAAGTTAGATGCAAAAGAAGGGGACAGAGGGTTTTATGGCTGCATTAGATGAGTGACATTTGAATCGTAACATTTGATTGCAAAAAATGTGAAATTTGAGTTTTCCTGGAGATAGCATGTCAATTATGTACTGGTTTTGACAACTAGGAGTCTAGGACTGAATACCATGTTGATAATCTGATGATAGGGCAAAACCAACATGGTATTCATTTGAGTTTGCATCTTTTTGTTCATTTATTGTGTTCATAATGTCATTCAGTTTTTTTTTTTTTTTAAATTTTCAACATGGTTACTATTCACCGTCTGAAGTTAACTGATTCCTGCCTTCATATTTAAGTTGGTTGCTTTTTGAAGTGCAGATGCTACATAAAATTGTATGATTCTCCTCCGAGTTCAACTACAGAAGATGATAATGATAAGGCAAACTTGCCTCCTTCTCAGAAAAAGAAACTGAAGCAAAAACAGAGAAAGGCAGAAGCCCGAGCCAAAAAAGTTAGTAATTCCTCTTTATATCTTCCAGTAACTCTTTGTTTTTGGCTACTGTAATGTTCAATACCAAGTAATTTGTAATGCTTTGCACTTTCCAGGAGGCAGAGGGGAAAAATGAAGAATCAAGTGCTAGTGGTGTCTCCAAGTCTGGCAAACGACATGTAAAACCTGTTGATCCAGATCCGCATGGGGAAAAGTTATTGCAGGTTATTGTTGTTGCTTGTTAGTTTGCATTGTTGATCTCCAAAGAGATTTATTAACACTCCTCAGTGTATATCCTAATTTGAGATCTACTGTTATTGTGACATTTATTTAGGTTGAAGATCCATTGTTAGAAGCTAAAAAATACTTGAAATTGCTTCAGAAGAACTCACCTGATTCTCTAGAAACACACTTGCTTTCTTTTGAAGTAAATATAAGAAAGCAGAAGATTCTGCTTGCCTTTCAGGTATTTTCATGGTCTGCACATGTTATTTTACCTATTACAAGAAAAAGTTAATTTCACATTCTGCCTTATATTAATTGGGTACCCATTTTGCTCAGCCATCATGTTTACTGATTCTGCAGTGTAAAATTCATTGCAAAATTAACTTTTAAACAAGTACTGTACTAGAAGCAGTTGCAGCTCTTCCTCACCCCCTGCTCACAGATACAGAGTCCCCTCAAACCATCTTTTCCCCTCTTTAGAGAGTTGCAATTTATCTTGAAAGAAACCTTACCCTTTTTGTTTGTTATAATTTATTTGATGAGGTTGCCATTTGAATTGGTAACTGTCAGTCACATGCTTTTTAGCTTTATTGTAATTCTATATGCTTGCACTTCCATTATTTTGCTATGTTACACTAATTTCTGTCTTGCTTGTACTATCCTTTCCCTGCAGGCTGTAAAACAATTGCTAAGGTTGGATGCTGAGAACCCTGAATCGCATCGCTGCTTGGTATGTAGTATCTGTTTTGAATAAGTGACAACTTGTTTCTTGTATCTGTTTGCATGAAATAAATAGTTATGGGAAAAGTCAACCAACTTACACTCTGGTAAAAAGTATGGGTTTCTAGCTATGGATTTATTTCACCACTTTAATGCATCATTTACAAGCCATCAAAGGGCCAAAAATTGCCTTATTTTACATGTCCTGATTTAAACTTCATCTATGCAGATTAGATTTTTCCACAAAGTGGATTCAATGGCTACTCCTGTGACTGATACTGAGAAACTCATTTGGAGTGTCTTAGAAGCAGAGCGCCCAGCAATCAGGTTCTCTTGGTTTTTCTTCCCCCACCCCTTTTTTTGGTTTTTGAGTTGGAGGGACTTTCTTTTGTTCAGCGATTTGGGGGGAGGGTGTGGAGGGAACTGGTTTTTGTTATTGTTTTATCCATCATAATATTCTCTTTCTTCTTTTTCTTCAGGCAATTGCAGGAAAAATCTCTGATTGAGGCAAATGAGTTTTTCCTTCATAAGCATGCAGGTTAAAATCCACCTTGTGTAGTGTTCACATTTATGTGGACCTTTCTTTATAGCATTTTATCATGGTGGCTTTGTTTTGCTTATTGCAGATTCATTAATGCATAGAGTTGCAGCTGCCGAAATGCTGTATGTTCTTGAACCTAACAAGAAATCTGAAGCTATTAAATTGATCGAAGCTTCAACCAACAATTTGGTGCCAACGTAATATTTTCTATTTTATACTGTGCATCCTTCTCTCTTTCCTATTGTTTCTTTGCATGGTTTCTTTTTCTTACATGCCTTTGTCATGATGGATTTTTGAACCCTCCTGTGGTTTATATATCAGAAATGGAGCTCTTGGACCTGTTCTGGAATGGAAACTCAAAGACTGCATTGCAGTCCATAAACTCCTTAAGACAGTTACTGCTGACCAAGATGCTGCGTTGAGTAAGTATAAGATATGCTAGTGCGTATTCATTATTTGTGCTATGTAGGAAAAAAAGGAAAAAAACAAGTATTCTCTATGTGGTTGTGAATATTATTTTTTCAGTTCTAATGATCAGAGATTCCAGCATATATTTGTTGTTTTCATTCTTTCTGAAATCATTTTCTCCATCATACTTGATTGGTCTCATACTTGATTATTATACAAGTGTGATTATCCCAGGGCTTGGGGTTGAGCAGTTAAGACTTGGTCTCCAACCAAAAGAGTGGGTGTTCAAACACCTGAGGCCACCTAGGGTACTGTATCCCACAAGTTTCCAGACTACCAACCTTTGAAGCAGCACCTGCTATAGACTTCATTGAATTTATGAGAATTGGTCAAGTGTCATTAAAAAGAAAAGGATAAAAAATAGGAAGTGATTACCTGAACAATGTCTCCTACTTTTATTCCTTCTCAGCTATTATTTTCTATTTCTTTATTTCCTTTGACTTTAACAATGAGATGCCGTTTCTAGGACTGTCCCTGTTATGTTTAATTTATGATTGTTATTTTTAGATGATCTCTGCTAATTATAAATATTTAAGGTTTCTGATGATAATGAAAATAACAACCAAGAAAAGCTGATTTGTAAGAATATATTATTTATCTCCTCAAAGTATGCATGAAAGATACATAGTATTAGAAAAAGTGGCATGCAATGCTTGCTACTGAGTCCTCAATATTAGGAGAAAAACTTAATTTCCTTGTATATGCATTTGACTTTCTGAAACATTGATCTACAAACCCCACATTCAATTCCATCGTCTTCTCATTTTTTACAAGCTACTGGACCAGTTCAAACTTGGTGCAGCAAATTGTCGCTAGAAATAAATAGTACTGAAAACAAGTCTTGCTAGTTTGGCAACTTTGCTGTTTCACTTCAATTCTTTATTGTTTATGAGTAAATCTCCAGTACTCAAAACTTTTTATCTGTTGCAGGATGGAAAGTTCGTTGTGCAGAGTATTACCCTTTTTCAACCTACTTTGAAGGCAACCACAGTGGCAAGCACAACTCAGTTTACAATCAAATATTAACAAATCCTGAGAATGGGGGTGCAAACCATCCTGGAGTTAGTGCAGATGCGATTGCATCAAATGGAAAATTAGAGGCATTTAAGGACCTTGCCATTTCATCATGATGCTGAATTTGTGCATCATCTGACATACCTACCATTTCAGCAATGTTTTACTACTTAATTGCATACTTAAGCTGCAATGAAAAGATATAATACCCTGAGGAGAGTAGTTTGCAGCTCTCAATGAAGGATCATCCCAAGTTCTTGTCCGAGTCATGGGAATCCTGTTTACTATTGGACTCGGATAAAATTTTTCACTGGTTCTACCTTGCCCAATAGTGTAACGCATTCCTTTGCAAATGTGTATAATTTGCTTTCATTGTGTTTTAGGGTTGATTTCTTTATTAACTCACTATTCGGTGAGATCCTAGAGAAGGTTTTGCTCCATGGCTTTGCACCAATACTTCAGTTTGTTCCGTCGTTTAGGTTGGGAGGATTATTATAGAATTATTTTTATCCTTTTTCCTTTCTTTACTATTACTGGTATTACACCCTGTCAGTGTAGAGCAAACCTGGTAGATCTGTTTCCTGAGCATGTTGTACTTTGCCCATTTTATTAAGGTCATTTGTCATGTATAAACAATACATTTTTGAAAAATTTTGCGACGGAATTCACATGTTGATAAATATTTGCCACAATAACCAGTTTTGGTATTATCAGCACTGAACTCCGAATTTTGGAAACTACTTGTGTTCTGTTCTTTGATTGTAATGCTTGCATACAATTTCAGTTGGAGTGCTCTGTTCTTTAGTTCAGCCAATGCCCTGAAGTTATCCTCTCTTCATGGTTCTATATAAAGTCCTAGTGATGTGGATAGTGCTACTAATTTTGTTTTATAACAATGCTTTAAAGTTAGTTGATATAGTAATGCCTTAAAAACCAACACCTCAATGTAATTACTTACCGGACTAAAATTGATGGAAGGGGGAAAAATGATAGTGAGAATATAACTCGATTAAACACCATAGATAGCTTTAAGTTTGCACTTAATCTTTGAATATCAGGGGCTAGCTTGTACCAGACTACTCTCTGCAAAACAAAAATGCAAACATCGCCAACTTTCCATCTATATAACAACGCTAAGCTTGGAAGTTGCAACCCCAGTCAAGGCTGAAAACCGAAGTGTTAAAACAGTGTCTAGCAAGCAGCTGTTTCCTTGCGCAGTTCCTTCAGTTCACGTCTCAATCTCATACACTCTATACATTCAGTACTGGGTTGCGTCCCTGGCTAACATTGAAAGAGATGCATTGCCACCCTCGCCAACCTTACTTTTACAAAGAGGACATGTTGCGTTGATTTTTAACCATTTATCCACGCACTCCACATGGAAGACATGGAGGCATGACAACTCCCTAAGCTCCTCCTCGTCCACATACTTTGCCAGGCAAATACAACAAACCTGCATCAATAGGGTAGAGAATTTAATTTCTTGAATCGTCATTATACAGTTCCATTTCTCTATACTGTTAATATTCTGACTCAACTAAAAGGTGTACTTTAATAATGAAGTGCAATAACTCTAAATATCATGGTTGGCCTGGAGTATAATCCCATCCAAATGGCAGTTCTATGACAAGTTCACAAAACCGATATGCAAGTTCAGTGTTATAGCTCAACAAAAAAGCATCTGAGTTATTATTTCTATGACTACAAGACAGGCCTTTTATGCAAAGCTTGATCTCAGTTTTATTACGGCACTTGCTCCAAGTCCATAGTTAATTAACTCGTTCCTCAATTATAACAAACCATGAAGCAGACTTACCGCATCTTCTCCTGATATCATTCGCTCTCTTTCTGTCCCCACAGCCAAGAACCCACCTTCACTTGCTCTTGAGTTATCCTGCTCATGGAGATTCCCACTATTCTTTGACTTGAACTTGTAGGTTGGTAGAGCATTTATGGATTCCACAGTAGCTCCTCTAGTTTGGGAAAAATCTTCCCGGATGCCCATGACAGAAATTATGCAAGGCAAGCAGCAACATATTGTAGCACATAATATGAATGGCATGGCGTATCCAATACAGCTAAAGGTAAGGAACACTATACATAATCTACAAGTACACCAAGCAACAGTTAATAGATGCTACCATGGTGATTCCCAGTAAAAACATAAAAAGTATGAGTCAATGATAGGTACCTGTACAATTTGGGAGCATCAGACGGACTAGAATGACCTCCAAAAATCCACACATTGCCAACAACAAACCACACTGCAAAGAAGCAATCTAAAGCCATCTTGAAATGGTCCACTAATTCATTCAGTCTGCATATCACAGTGCATCTTCAATCAGAGAAACCATCTACAACTTTCTCACTGAACATGCAGGCATTTGCAATAAAGTAAACGAGAATAGAGCACAAATTTCAATATGCTTGTTAGATTAAATATGTTGGTTTAATTGAATAATTACTTAAGAGGAAAAACATCCTTAACCATATTAAATGCAGACATAATGGTTATGAGTCCTGGTTAGTCATCTAATGAGAGTTTTTTCTAGCATAATTGATCAAATTAGTAGATAAGACACACTTTCTAATTTATTGAGCCTACCATCTAATCTTCGGTAGTTTTAGTCTTGTTAATATGATAGGGATATTGGAGCAGCTTCATTTGACATGCATCGATGATGAGACATCTGGTTATAAATAGTATGCATAACTTGAAACTTTCACCATAACATTTGATATGGAAAAAAGAGCATCTGTAACTTTGATATGCTTCCTTTATCTCTCTGTAGTGTCTAAGCAGTCCCACAAAATCAGAGTTTGGTAAATTCTGTCTTCGAACTGACTAAATTTTTGAAATTCAAACTTCACCATCTTAAACTATGACCGCCTTTTTTCAAAATTGTGAGAGAACTAGTAAGCGACAACGAACCAAGTAGCAAAGGCAACAAATGAGGGGCACTAATGCAAAGTAGACAAACTCCTAGACCACAATTGATTGAAAGAATTATCATAGTCTTATTCAGGGTTGAAGGTAAGCCTGCCATTATTGTTATCAGACAAAATAGTCTCATGCCCGTAAAATGTTAAAATGCACCAAAGGAATCATCAATTTTCTCAGTTCACTTTATCAGGCCATAAAAATCCCTGCTTGGCAATAAAATAGACATGCTGCTGCCACTAATGCGACATCACCACTAAATCAGCATTGTTATCCACCATGAATTTGCACCACCTCTATGCTGATACCATTAGCATCAGCACCACTGCATTTTACATGTGCATGATGTATCATCATCTGCCAGTACTTAAGAGAGAGGAGAAAGAAAAAATTAACAAAGCACTTAGTGGATGCATTGATTCTAAAAAATATGGGAAACTTGGATAAACGGATAATTAAAATGCATGTGAAAAATCCTACTCAATAGATCAAATTTATGAATGCATTGTCTTTAATCATGTCAGAAAATGCCACAAAATTTAGAACTAACCAACAAACAGAATCAAAATGCAGTTGTTCTGGCCATTCTTAGGGGAACCTATACAAAAAGAAAAATACTAAGAAAAGGGAAATAAGACGCAAGATCTATTCACACACAATAACTCATGCCCAGAGAGTTGAAAATTAAATACACAGATCTAATGTAAACATACCGTGTACAAAAGTTTACTGCATTCTGACCATTTCCTGCTTCTGTTTCTATAGTTCGGTTATTTTCCTCATCTGAAGCTTGAGTAACTGAGATAGCGGTATATGATGCAGTGGGTTCAGGAGGATTGGCTTGGGAAGAGCCTTGGCGTGATTGTGTGGCATCCTGGTCGAATCCCCGGTGGCGGTTACGGAAACGCCAATAAAGAATGGGAAGTGTTGCAACACAACCAGATGCATAACCCACAACCCATGCAAACAACGGAGCTTGAGGATTTTCATTTCTAGACAATGACAATACAACAATGGATGCTATTATCTGACTCACAGTAACAACCAACTCAACAGAAATCCATAGCCCTGAATTCAGTGGGCTTCTCCGACGTCGTCCATACCCATCAGCTCTCCTCATTAATGTTGAATTCCTAGAATTTAAAGTGTTTGAGGTAAAAGAAGAACTTTGGTAAGAAGGGACTGCAGTACTACTCGATGATCTATCTTCATGCTGATGTAAGTTTGTTCCATGAGGCTGTTCATCATGAGATGAACTTGATGAAGCGTCATCATTTGTTGTTATGTCAATTGTGTGCTCATGCTCATTCTGGCGATGCAGCTGTTCCATCAGCAAAGGGTATTGGTCCGTTTGAGTGTCTCTAATTGGTCCCGGCAAGGGAACATCCATTTAAGTCTGCCACCAAAGTTCGAAAGTGTGAATGCATAAGTCAGTGCTAAAGGGCTTTCCAACTTATACCACTTTTTGCCCAAAATTCCCTCTATTAATGGACAAAGACAAGTCTAATATGCTAAATACTCTGCACATAGCACCTTTCAACACCAGGCACTTGGAAATTTTTAAGATTCAGTGGTTTCTGTATAGTTCATGTACAAGCTGCCATGAAACCAGGACTAAAATTAATTCTCACTCAACATTTTAACAATACACTCCAACTATATGTATTAACTTAAACCATGACAATATTGCACAACAATGAATATAAGCAGCAGCATATTACCATAAAAGTTAAGCCATAGATAATAAGAAAGACAGTCTAATTGCAGAAACGAAAGACGTGCTGTCTACATCAATAAATATTAGTGCAATCAGGCGAAAGATGAGCAGAAATTTCACAAAAACCATAACATTACTATCAAATTCATGATGAAGTAAGCTACATTTTCTCCCAAATGAACTGATCTGTGAAATTTGGAAAAGGGGTTATTTTTAAATTGAACAATACAGCTAAATCTTGGTAACCAAACTAGTACCGCACGCAACAAATACAACGCAAAGCTAATACACAGAAGCAAATCATATAACACTAAACAAATAAAAATCACTGTATATGCAAAGAAAACAATATTAAAAACTTATTACACCACAAATTACACCAAAAATCATAACTTTAAATCATAACTTTGACTAAAAATCAAAACTTCAAATCATGGCTACATATCCTAATCCAATCAAATCAAATCAACTCCACACAAAACTAAAAACCCACTCGTAGTTTCACAAATCAAGCTAAATTAACAACAAAAATGGCAGAAATGAGACAATAATATAAATATATATATATAATTGAGGAATAAACAGTTTACGAAATCTAAACAAAGGGAGAGACAAGAAAAGAGAGCAAGAGAGAAGGACTGAAAATGCTCACTTCCTTTTCTTTTCCGTTGATTTCTTCCATTTTCTCGAGACAATATCGCGTCAACTTTTGTTGTCTTTGTGCTCCATTGTTGGGGGTGAACCGAAAGCAGAGAGTGAAATTTGACAATGAGGCCGTCTGATCGTGGAAACTTTCGTGGGCCCTATTTGATCCGACGACTGAGAAAGTCAAATTGGTAAAATGTGGGGTCTGCTTACCATCGTCATGTGGGCCCCGAATCCCCTTACCGAGAGAAGTTTCGGATTGTTAGATGCTTAGGATGCTGATGTCATCATGATATTCGGTTACTAAAGTTGATGGATGAGACGGACGGTCGAGATTCTCTTATTCAGGTGACTGCAAGATGCTACGATAGATTGATTATCCGGTTAAAGAGAATTTAAACAATTAATTTCTTCGGAAAATTTGATGTACGGACGTGCGTAGAGACGGCCAAGGGCCCGGAAAATAAAGTCACCGGCTCCGGCCTAAACCCATGGATTGGAGAGAAGATGCCAAGTCTCTAGCAAGTAAGCGAACAATGTTCATGAACTGATCGGTACATTTTCTCATTAGCATTGCAACTATGCTTTTGCAGCGTTCCTCCCTCCCTCGATCGTGGAAACTCACCGGCATTTTGCGCTAACTTTGGATCGGAAGAGGGAATGCAACAACGATAGTGCTCTAAAGTCATTAGCGATAATAACAGCAACAATCAGTCGCCGGAAAGTTCAGAAATTGAGTTCGAACATTGACTTCGCTTGGACGGACAATAGTTTGTGGAAGGACACTAGGGTGGACATATCTGAATTCAATCAATCCAAATTGTTTCGTTATACGAACGTAGTTTAAAAATTTATTTAATTAATTTTAATTTTAAAAAATTACATCGACATAATTAAATTAATTTTTAAATTAAATTTAATTTAAAATTTATTAAACCGTTTTAATTTAATAAATTAAAAAATTTAAAATTTTATATTTAATAATTTTTATTAAAATTTTGGATAAATCATTTAGTGAGATTATTATTAAACTTAATAATAAATATTATTAACATAAATTTTATAAATAAATTTATTTTTAATCTTAAAAATAAATATAATATAATAAAATAATTAAACTTTATAATCATTATAATATTTGAGACTTAGACTGCCATCCTTTTTCTTACTAAACAGACTGTCCATGTATTTGGTCATCTACTTTCAATAATCGAATCCAAAAAGGATGTTAGTAAGAGATTGTATTGCAATCATCACATATGTCCTCCCCCGTTGCAGAGGAAGGGTACAAAAAGAAAATTAAATGTAGAATCTTGTACTAAACCATTGTTAATCATTCCAAGGAATCATACAAATTGGATAAACCAGAGAAACAAACAGCAGGATATTTGAAACACTCGTGTGAAAACATAATCTGAATGGGTTGCTACAATATATACGATGCCTCTGAACATAGAAGGAATAAAACATTTACATTTGTTTGATCGTCCTAGTAAAGAATTTCACAGCAATATCACTAAACCATGAATTTATTAATGTAATATAGTACATGTACAGAGAAAGGGAGAAAATTAATGAATTACGGCATCGTAAGTGATAACACTCAATCTGGTGAAAAAGAAGATTTGTTGCGGTGAACCAATATAATTGATCACAATGACAACAGTAACATGCAAAATTGTAGAGCATGGGATGGGAGTAGAAACAACAATATGTATACCACAAATGTCACCTCACTCGTCAACCTCCGCTCTAATCTCTCTTTGTAGCTCTTCCTTGTAGTCTTCAAAGGTTCCTGGGAACGACATCACAGTTCCATTTTCTACAACCCAAATTTCACTTTTTTCTTCATTCTCACAAACACGTGATATGAGCCTGGAATCATGACTAACCAGTACGACTCCACCGCTAAACTCATCAAGTGCATCGGCCAGGGCATCAATACTCTGCATGTCCAAATGATTTGTAGGCTCATCCAATAGTAGTATGTGAGGCTTTGACATGGAGATTGAAGTGAAGACAACCCGAGCCTTCTGCCCTCCAGATAATTTTTGAATTGGAGTGAGATGATTATGGCCGGGGAGTCCAAATTTCCCAAGTTTAGCACGGACAGCCTCCTGTTTACTAAGTCCCTCTTGATCAGGGTAGAGGCGAAGAAGATACTGAACTGGTGTTTCATCCATGGTCAATAAGTCCACAAAATGTTGAGAATATCTTCCAATCCTCAGTTTCTGGCTCCTTCGCACTTCACCCTCTGTTGGAAACAAATCACTAGCAAGTAGATTCAGCAGAGTAGATTTTCCAGCCCCATTGGGTCCAACAATAGCAACACGAGTACCCATATCAATCCCCACATCAACATCAGACAGTCTGAAATCTTCACGGTTTGGATAACTGAAGCTTACTTCTATTAGCTGCAACAATGGAGGGTTCAGCTCAGTAGGTTCAGGGAAGTGGAATTCCACACTGTAATCTCGCCACTTCTTTGGGGCCTCTGGCAGGGCCTCATCCTGGTCAACCTTTCCCTTTGCTTTGTTCTTTGATGCTTCCTTGGCTGCGGCAGACTTGGCTCGATCCTTCACCTTCTCCTGCTGCACCCGGTTCCCTGACCTCTTGGCAGCTTTCACTTGCTTCTCGTAAATCGCAAACTTCTTGTTCATTTCTCTGCGACGTTGCTCATACCCACTCTCGAAATCATCAAAATTCCCACGGTAGAAATGGAGTTTTTGATCATGGAGATGAATAATCTCAGTACAGACAGTATTGAGAAAATCTCGATCATGTGAAACAACCACCAAAGTTTTCTACCACCGGCACAAGTACTCCTCCAACCAAAGAACAGCCCTAAGGTCAAGATGATTGGTGGGTTCATCAAGCAGCAAAAGAGTTGGCTGCACAAAGAGTGCCCTGGCCAAGGATATTCTCATCCTCCAGCCACCACTAAATGATTTGGTAGGATGACCCTGCATTTCCTTGGTGAAACCCAATCCAGCAAGAATCTTTGATGCCTGAGCCTCGGCAGCATCTGAACCCAATATCTGTAATCTCTCATATAAATCAGCAAGCTTCTCACCCGCATCATCCGCATCAGCATCATCATTGTCCTCAACTCCGTTAGCAGAAGATACATTCTGCAAAGATGCAACTTCTTCTCGTAGTTTGACAAGCTCCTCATTAGCTGAAACAACTGCTTGAAGCGCGGTTTTATCACCACCAACCACTTCTTGTTCAACCAATAGCACATCAATATTTTTAGGAACTGGTATCTTCCTCCAAGCAAGAAGCTTTAACAGTGTAGACTTGCCCATCCCATTGGGTCCAACTAAACCATACCTCTTTCCATGCGATATCTTCACTGATGTGTTCTTCAAGAGTTCTTTCCCGCGGGCTGACACAGAGAAATTGTCAATTGTTATGTCTTTGACATTAGCATCTGCATCATCTTGGCCCTCAAGAACAGAAGTCCGGCTACCAATAACAACAGTGAAAGCATCATGATCATCCTTAAGGGCCTCCTTCTTTGCCTGCTCTGCAGCATGTGAAGCAAGCATCTCTTTCTTTTCTCGTTTCTTCATTTCTTTGCCAGTTATGGAGATGTCTAGTTGCTTTGCATCTTTTCTTTGTCTGTTGTGTTGTTTCATGTCATCAATCTCTTGTTGCTCTTCATCTGATGCATAATCCTCCTCTTCATCTGAGGGTGGCAGGTCCATGCCATCGGTGTAAGATGGTTTTGATGCTGCATTTGACTTGGATTTGGCAGAAGCAGTGCTCATCGAACCCTTCTTAGGTTTATCAGCTTTATGGTCCATGCTAGCAAGCACAGCTGAGACAGAAAGCTTCTCTTTTTTCCCATCTTTACTGCTGGACTTAGCTTTTGAGGCTGCACCAGCCTCCTCAGATTTTTTCATTCCCATTAAAACTATTCTGTTGAAGATTGAAACAACATATTATCAACAGTGATTCTATGTAAGTATAATCAACAAAGAATAACCAGCATAAAGATAAGAAAAAGACTGTATCCTTAGCAAACATAAAGTTCCAACTTATTTCTGGCCATCATTATCAAAACAAAAACAGGGAGAGAGAGCACAAAACTCATAATCATGAAAACCAGATGATTTAATACATTTGAAATAAAAGATTGCCACAAAGCTATTACATCGGACATTTCAGATGCCACAGTGGGTGCAAATATAAAAACCATCAGAAAGGCTGTAAACAAATATGAAAACAAAACATTGTCCTCTCAGATTGTGTTCATTACCTATTCTTGAAAATCATTTATCAACCACAAAAAGAAAAGAGACAATAATAACACTATTCCACAATATTTACACAAAGACCAATGTCCAAGAACATCAAACAGAATAGTTTTGCTCCGAATTTTGATTCACCACATTTGAAGTCTTTTATGAAAACAAAAACCTGGCAACCTATATACGAGTTTCAGTATCCAAAGTTGAAAACTTTTATTTAAGCATAAATGGAAAAAAAAAAAAGTTTCCCATAAATGGTTTTAAGTACAAAACATAACCAAATCAGAGGTTCCTAAGAGAACCCCAAAATTCCACACGCACAAAATTAAAAAAAAGAAGAAAAAATAGTGTCCGCAATGAAAAATATTATGTCACATAAATTGGAAATAAACCAACATATATAATTTAAAGATATGATAATCCAAATTGAAAAAAAAAAAAAAGCGAATCAACAAACTAAACTACCACCGAATCAAGCCTTAAATTATTTGTTTAATACAAGATTTTTACCATGTCAGAAATTGAGGCCAAAACTCCTACGAATCAAAATCTAACCCAGAACTCACCAATAGCGATATTGCACCAGCCGAGAAAAATTGCAAATAAAAAAGGAATGAATACCAGCAAATAACACATAAACAAGACAATTTTTTAAATTTAACAACGATTACAGCAAAACAAGAATTATTTGACTGTGGCCTAAGTGAATCCCTCCAAATTTTATAACGGTTAACATATTGACTTCAAATTTTGCGTTTTTACACCTAATTACAAATTTCTAATCAGATTAACATTATACAATCGATCAATTGGGCATTTTTCTCTCTTATCCTTTTTTCCTAAGTTTCCAATCGGTTTCCCAAAATTGGAATCATGAATCATAAATTGATTCAAATCCAAGCAGAAGAAAAAAAAAAAAAAAGAAGAAAGATTACAGTTCTCCTATATGCGGGCAACCAAACTTAACGCAGTCTGAAGACAGATTTCTACAATCAATTCTATTCAAACGTGAAAAACCATATTAAATACGTACCTCAATGCGAGTCCAAATCTGAAACGGAGAAGTTAGAGCCGATAGAAAAAACAGAGTCAGGTACTTAACGCGAGCTTCGAGGTTAAACCCAAGATTTTAACCCTAAATTAAACCAAACGCAGCCTGAAGATAGATTTCTACAATAATCGATTCTATTCCAACGTGAAAAACCATATTAAACAGGTACCCCAATGCGTGTCCAAAACTGAAAAGGAGAAGTTTGAACCGAAAGAGAAAACAAGAGTCGGCTAGTTAACGCGGGCTTCGAGGGTAAACCCGACATTTTAACCCCAAATTAAAAGACAACGCGGGAATTGATTCATGGGCTCTAATGTGGGCTTATTCTACGGGCTACATTGGGTGGACTTAGATACATGATTGTGGATCATTAGAAGAACTCATGACTTAGATTGGAAATAAAGTAATGGGCTTTTTAAACTGGCCCACGCGAGTCCCTCAAGGCCTTAGAACATTTAGGGGGTAAAAGAAAGAAAAAAAAAAAAATTTAATTCACAAAGCAAAGATCGGCTATTTTCACGTCCTTTTTTTGACCTTACGCTTAATCAAATTATATATAAATATATTTTTTTAAAAAAATTAACAAAAAAAAATCGTCAATAATAAATTATTATAAAAAATATTTTTATAATTTTATATATATGTTACAGATAAAATTATATTCATTATCAGAATAAAGAAAAAATAACTTTTAACTCTAAAAAGAATTTTAATTAAGTAAATTATATCCTTATTTATTAAATTCATGAAAATACAAGAAATGACAATATTTTTATCCAATATTATTATTCTACAAATTGTGACGTAACATAAATAATAAGTTTTAAAATAGATGATATTTATTTATGTTTATTTTTTTATTTTTCTAGATGTGTCATTCATTCATGTAACATCTAAATCCATGGACCCAAATGACACTCATTACCAAAATTATATCCACAAGTGAAAAAAAAAAAAAAAACCCTTAATCATCATCAAAGGATGGCCATGGTGCAATATTTTCTTGTCCACCATGGGGAAACACAACCCTAGTTGATAGTTGTATGGGCTTTGACAAATGACCTAGGGCCCATCAAATTCTCTATACTTCACCTAACCTCTTTTATCCATTTCATAATCACATTTTGAAGAATGTCCCCCAATCTCTTATGTAATTAAGCATTCAGATCATCACTTATTCATTCTTAGTTAAATTCATGGTCACTAATCTTATTTAATGTATATAGATTGTATTTAAATTTTAACATTTACTTAAATTAATTTATTGTTATCTTAATTAATAAATACTTTTACAAATTAGTGACCACTGATTTATTCTAACTATAAGGGCATGGATTATTAGTTAAATTGAATGACAAAAAAAAAATAATTAATTATTTTTTATGATCTAATGATGTCTTAAATTACTAAATTATTTTAAAAGTAATGATTAACTAAACGTTTTAATTGTTATACTTATTATTTTTTCAAAATTAAATTAAAATGCAACAATCCCAGCATGCAATTTAGTCAAAATCAACTCTAGCTAGAGTCTTGAACCACAATCACAAATATATGCGAATTCTAATCCTTTTTTCATACCACACATTTCTTCCATTTCATGGCATCAATTATGTTGGCACTTTAAAGGAAACAGTACTTAGCTATGCTTATTACTTCAATCCTCAATAATAAGTTAGTTGACAAACTTGACGACTCTCTTTTCCATCAATAATTCTTCAATCAAGATAAGAAAACTAGCAAGCTAGGGTTCTTGATGTTCTTTACTACGAATTGTCATTCAAAACAATTCAGAAATTCCATGACTTGGCATAAACCGCGTGAGATTATTGCATGCAAATGTTTCTTCTTAATGGGTTTGATTTCACGTGTAATTCACATGCATGTAGGTGACGAATTAACACATCCTACACACTATCCTATGTGTCATCATACTTTCCACCCATTTCATTTCTCGACCAACGGCTGAAGATGATGATAAAGATGGGGTCCCGAATGTGATCGATCAATTGATCTGATCTAATCATCAAGATCACCCTTGTGATTAACTAGGGTTTCGATGTCTGGAAATTATATGATTATGAAGAATAAGAGACAATGAGATTCAGTGTTTTGCTGGCGATAAATCAACTACGTGTGCCCTAAAGTGGGTCCCTTCCATGAATCTCTTTGCCTTGTCTAAACCATGGGAAACATATGCTCGGTTGACAAGAAACAGCAACTCTTTAAGTAATAGCCATTGGATATTACTTACCTTCTCCCACCAAATACTGATCTTATACACATTAACTATACATACAATATAGATGATAATTATCTTTGACATAAGAATGCACAATTTAAGAAGGTTACTAACGTAAAACTATAACATAGACTGTCTTGGTGATCTATCTTATTGCATAGAAGGAATCTCAGGACAACCTGGAATGGAGGACTTCCAAATTTGGTAGGTCCACATTGCTTCTAGTGTAGGTTTGTGTCCAAGACATTGTTAACAACTACCAAGATTTTGAATCGGAGGTTGGAACTTGGGATCAACTCAAATTCACTCTAGAATATAAAATTTCTTATATTAAATTGAAGTTCCTGTAGAAATTAGATTAGAAAAAAAATTCAAATTATATTAATAAGAACATGATTCAGGTTAAAATAAGTAACTATTCGTAATTACATTCAGGCAAGTTGGTATATATTATTAAATACAATTATTTAACTATTTTATTTTTTATTTAAGTTTTTTAATAAATTGATTTTGATATTATGTTCAATTTATCACTTCACTTAAAAATTTAAGTAACAAATTCAACATAATATCAAAGTTAATTTAACCTACCTATCTAGTGTTAAAATTTACATGAATATCAAAAATTAAAAAATATATATTTAGATTCAAGTGACATAACTTATAAAATAAAATAGTATTTACACCTAAAAAAAAATTAAATAAAATTATATGAATTCTTATCTTCAAATTTAAACTTTTAAGTGAAGCGGTAGATTCAATGTATATAAACTGATTAGCTCAAGAAAACTAATTACATCTAATGCATATTAAAGTATATATATATAAAAAAAATCATGTGCT
This sequence comes from Khaya senegalensis, assembly GCA_032402905.1. Taxonomy (NCBI): domain Eukaryota; kingdom Viridiplantae; phylum Streptophyta; class Magnoliopsida; order Sapindales; family Meliaceae; genus Khaya; species Khaya senegalensis. The sequence continues at coordinate 4,956,505 of CP135548.1, read as the reverse complement.
TAAACCCTAGAGTTCGGTTAATAATCCTCCTAACCACAAAACATTGCCTTATTACTCAGTTATGAAAACCTACCGATCAGACAAATTTTACATTAATTGATTTGGTGGGTTTACTTCAATTTTTTTGTTAATAAAAAATTAATCTTGTCTACAAGACTTAATAACCACAATTCTGAAATAATTTTTAAGATGCGCATGAACATGCATTGATGCATGCGTCATGTGGGTGCACCCAACATCAATCATGCATGCTGTGATCTTTCCATAGTCATAAGTCTCAACACACAATTATCAATGTGTCGTTTACAAGTAATCAGAATTCAGAGGAATTATGGGTTTGCTAAAAATAGAATTTATCCAATGATTATGTGAAGTTTACTTTATAATCTATTAATTTTTAGGTTGATAATAGAGTTGTTAATTATTGGGCAATATAAATTTGATTAATTGATTAAGAAAGAATTAGTTATTAATTCGAGGGAACTATTATAGAAATGGGATTTGTTGAATTATATATGTTTTCTATCACTTACAGTTTTTAATTTTTTTTAATCCATCTGTGTAGGGATTCCTGATTTAGTTGTCTGGTGTTTGTAGATATTCATGATTCTTGTTTTGTTCGCATAATTTGATTTATGGATACGAGAATCATTATGAAAACTTCTATCTTCTTCTCTCATTTTAACATGTATATTGACTCTCTCTCTCTCTCTCTTTCCCTCTTTTTATATTTACATAATAAAATGCTCTAAAATATATCTTTTAAAAAGAATAAGATCTCTGATAACTATTTTCTATATATGAAGGAGAGTATTTAAGTTCTCCCAATAACTAAAACATGTATTATATCTGAATTTAACTGGAGTTTGCTGTGGCTGAGGAACTGGCTTGGAAAAAAAGAGGAACTCTAATTGTAAGATAGATATTTGACAAAACCGTCATTGAGATTGAGATCAATCAAAGAGAAATATATCAAATATCTAGAGTTTCTTTTTGTACATTAGATGGATGATCCTATCTACAAGAACTACGATGGCAAATTATTTGATTGCCTTGCCTAAGCAAGAGGCAAAATATAATCGACTTAAATTTGAGATATCTATTAAAAATTTTAATGAAAGATTAAATATATGAAAATATTAAATAATTAGTAATAACAAATAATTTACTAGACATTTTAATTATTGTGTTTTTAAAATTAAATAAAACTACAACATTTACTTGCATACGCTAAATCAAATGAATTCTACAATAATGATATTATATGTGAATTTATTTACACAATTAGACTTAAAACACAAGTTAAAAATTTCAACTGAAGTATACTTAGTTAACAAAATTCTAGTCTTAGTTATTTGATGTACCATTGTATGAATCTTTTTTTTATAATTATTTTAATAACTTATTAGATAGGGTACTAGTGTTATAATTTGGATTACTACTCTAACAACTTAAATTATTGGCAAAATTATTAAAAAAATTATATTTAAAATTAATCTGTATTTGATACGACATAAATACAACATAACACAAAAACGATGCAATCATATGTACAATCATCCTTATGTAATATGAACTCTTTTTCTAAACAATTTCTTAGTGAGCTTACCAGTGTTGTAACTTACATCATTTCTCTAATAACTTAAATTCTATTAGTTTTATTGGTTACTCAATTCAGAATCACATTGATTTCTTCCCAAATCATGCAGGGACCCTTAAACATAGTGAAAACAATGAAAATTAAGTGTCACTTAGTTTATGAACTGAAGCTTTCAGTGCTAATTTTGTTTATGCAAAACGAGATAAATTTCATCACATAAGCTCGACACAAGACTTTATTTGAAACCTAACAGCCTGCAGCAGAAAACTAGACATATCAGTCATCTATGCTCGATTAATGAGCTGGGTTGAGGGACCTGACTTCGAAAACAACTAGCACATGCACATATATATAAACATGACATTCATCAATTGTCCTTGCCGTACTTTAATTTTCATGTAGTAATTAATTCATTCCTGTTAAGGCCATACAATTTAAAAGCTGCACATGCTTACACCATTAACATATTTCATTCCAATATCATCGAATTACTCTTATTTTTAATCCATTTATTTTGATGCATTTGTGTGATACTTGGTTCCCTTAAGAACAGTAGTAGTAATTACATATGATTAATCTCTTTGGATGAAAATTAGGTCAAATTAAAGAGTACTTTCCACTCTTGGAAAGTACTTCCGGAATAAGTACTTTTCCAGCTAAGATAACAATGCTGATTCATAACACGTAATTTGGACGGCAACACTTTAACGCGGTTATGAAGTTAGAAAGTCTGGTCTGGTCCCAGATATTGACAAGTTGACTAGGCTGGAAACCGGTTGCTGGTCCTTTTCTTCCATTCTTTGTTTGCCATATAGTAAGTGCTTTCCTATGCATGATCGAGTTCTGTTTATTTCTATACATGCATGCATGATCATACACATAGATGAACAGAATTTCCCATCATCACAAAATATATGTCATTTGCTTGTTATAATTCTTGACGACCATTTATATCATGATGGTTGTCAAGAATTATAACAGGCAAATGTGTTATACCCATTCGCACATGCCTTCATATCAGAATACCATCATTCAGTTTTGCTTAGAACAAATGGCAAATACATGGTCTATTTGCATGACACATCACAAGGACATCTTATGCAGCATACATATCCCTTATCTTATTCTCTAATATATCAACATATGTTTACAAAGAGGTCTAAGAATTCGATACTTAAACCGATGAACCATTGTGAATTTTGAGTTACTGCATTCATCCATGAAATCAGGGACAGCCTGAATTTTTTTGAACTTTTTAGAATTTTAGATGAGTTTTTGAAGTGCAATCTCTGTCAAGTTTAATATTAGAACGAAAAATGAACAGAAATGTATAAATTGTCTACATTTGAAGCCATAATTTTTGGCCAAATTTTTAAACTCTAGCCATCCATCTCATTTCCTGTTCTCAAGGCCACCTCTGTATGAAATGATGGTGATGATGATGCATGTGCATGACATTCATATATAAAAGCATACGTATACATTCTGATGAACATACGAAGCATAAGGACAGTAGAAACATAATTGATTGATATATGAATGCTTGCATAAAAGATGAGCAACATTAACATGCATGTTTCCAAAACATGCTTGCCCAATATCATGGTGCTACTTGTACTACATTTGAAAAAAAAAAAATCATAATTAATTACAAAGACCCCTTCAATCAGGCAAAACACCTGGCATGTTCCCAATCACAAAATCAAACGGCTAAGATCAAATCCCACCAAATCATCAAGTTACCAACAGCCCTACGATCTGTCCCATTTCCAACTTATAGTGCCGGTCTTTAACGGAGTTTAGAGGGAGGCAAAAAATCCCCACGTTTGCCTCTCATGTGACCGACCACGATGCCGAAGTTGACCTGTCATTGCTCCCACTATGTTTTCTCTTCTCTTCTTTTTGTATAAACCCTTTTCATTTCTTCCACTATTTTTATAAATTCCTACCTAACTACATTGAATGATATACCCAAAAAGTCGTTCAAACTTTAAACAAAACTTGAAACCCTAACCCTCACACGGAAAAATGGCGAAAGAAGGTTTGGAACTTGAGATCACTGAGCTGAGATTGGGTCTCCCGGGCGGTGGCGGTGGCGGTGGCGGTGGTGGTCTTATAACATCACTGGACAACAATAAGAACGAGAAGAAAAGGGTTTTCTCTGATATTGATTCTGAAGAGTCCAATACCACAAATGGTGACCGGAAAATTCCCACAAAGAGCCAAGTTGTGGGGTGGCCGCCGGTGTGTTCTTACCGGAAAAAGAATAGTTTCAATGAAACTTCGAAAATGTACGTGAAAGTTAGCATGGACGGAGCTCCTTTTCTTCGTAAGATCGATTTGGGCATCCACAAAGGATATTCTGATCTTGCCATGGCTTTGGAGGAGCTCTTTGGTTGTTTCGGAATAAGTGAGTTATCTCTTTCATTTAACTTTTCATTAATTTTTCCTCGGATTTTCTTGTATACGAACATGCATGAAAACTGGAAATGGAGAAGCCCTTAACATATTTAGCCATGCAAAATTAGATTTTCGATTAAATTCTAAATTTCTCTATTTATATATGTTTTACCTTAGGAAGGAAAAATAACAAGAAAATTCAACCTTTAAGATTGATTATTACATGATTTCAATTGATTAAACCACTTGAACAGATGAAACAATTATCATTTCTTTCTAGCATGCGCTAGAGTAATATCACATTTTAAAAATTCATCTAACTTCAAAATTCGAGTCAATCTTAAATTACAAGCATGCATAATTAAATTAACACAAGCAAAGGGCTTTAGCTTGGGAATTTCTCATTAGAAGAGAACATTAACAATTAAGAGTAAATTAATTAATGATCGGACAGTTATCCATACATGCTCTTGCTCATCATAGAATTGGTGAAGATATGAAAAATTAATTAACGAACAAATAGACATTAATAGGATTAATTAAGTAACGTAAATTGAAATTAAAACATAGACAGAAACAAGAATTAAGCAAATAATTGTTGGCAGGTGAGGCCTTGAAGGATGCAGACAGCAACTCTGAATATGTTCCCATTTACGAAGACAAGGATGGAGACTGGATGTTAGCTGGAGACGTGCCCTGGGAGTAAGTCTTAATTTTCATTAATTATGTGTTTAATTAATCTTAAGCTTAAATTAATTACAAGCTCATAAATTTTACGCCAAATTTTGAAGATCCAAGGCAAATTAAGTCTTCTGTTTCTCTTCATCAGGATCGTTTTGTGAATGAGAAAGTGGCAAATTTGTCATTTAACTATTTCTTCACCTTATTTAACATGATTCATGCAGCCGACATCAAGGAAAATTCCTCATTATAATGTCGGTTGGATGACAATATTGTCCTCTAAGACGAATTCTGGTCGAGCCAGAAAATCATTACTGTGAATGATGAGATACAAAGATTCTTGGCTAAGTAATTCAACCATGGACAATAGTCCACGTCACCTCAATTATAAAACCGGTTCGGTCGAAATACATTTAGTGTATTTTACAATTAATTTTTATTTTATATTATGAAAATATAGTTTAAGTTTTTATGTTTTAAAATTTATATTTTATATATTTTATATTATTTA
>CP135548.1:4931374-4946321 GCA_032402905.1 Khaya senegalensis | reverse complement strand
CTGAGTGCCGCACAGTTTTGACTCATGCGTGGTCGGCCTCAGCTGGTCGCTTACATTACTTTGAGGTTTGCCTTTTTTTATTTTATATAAATTATTTTAAAATTTCATTCCTTGAAATAAAAAATAAAAAATAAAAAATAAAAAAAGGCAAACCTCAAAGTAATGAAAGCGACCGGCTGAGACCGACCAAGCATGGGACCAAACTTTGCGGCACTCAGAATCACACGCTTTCGTCGCCTACAATTTTACCTACGTGGAAAAATCATTACCGCTGTCTTAACGACACGTGTTCGTCCACGAATGGTTCAATTCTTTTTCCGGACAGTTTCTAACTTCCAGCTGCCCCCGCTCTTATATATACCAAGGAAAGCCACTTTCGTTTCCCGTGTGCACTTTAGCATTGCGCCTTTAACGAAAGTCTTGCTAGAAAATGTCACCGGAAACTGTGAATTACTTGCCGGAATCTGACACCAAGCTCACCCTAGGCTTACCTGGAGGGACGGAGAGTCGGATGAAATTCGGCATGAAACGTGGGTTCTTGGAGACCGTTGATCTAAGCCTTGGCAGCTCAAGTTGTGGTGACAGAGAGAACAATGATGCATTGCCCTCAGCTAAAACCATGTAAGAAATGAATTTCACAGTTTTCAGAAATATTATGTAAATATAAATCAAACTTGTCGCCAATCCTGACGTGAGGCTGGCATGCATGACATATTTACATGATTTATACGAGTTTGCTTATTTGTATATTTTGATGATGTGTTAGGGCACAAGTTGTGGGGTGGCCGCCGGTGAGAGCGTTCAGGAAGAATGCGATAAAGAACAGCTGCAAATACGTAAAGGTGGCAGTCGACGGAGCTCCATATTTACGCAAAGTTGATCTTGAGAACTACAGCAGTTATCAGCAGCTTCTGAGTGCTTTAGAGGACATGTTTTCATGCTCGACAACACGTTAGTTTTTGGATTTTTTTTTTTTATTTTGGTGAGAAATTAAATTCTTGATCTCATATTTGACATGGGTTTGAATCTGCAACAGGGAATTGTTTGAATGAGAGGAAGCTGATGGATAATGTAAATGGAGTTGAATATGTACCAACTTATGAAGATAAAGATGGCGACTGGATGTTAGTGGGAGATGTGCCATGGAAGTAAGTTTAATTCTCTGTAAATTCATTATTTAAAGCTTCAATATCTTGATAATATTCATCAATTTTGTTGACAATAGATATTAATTTCTCGACCCTTCTCTTTTTTCAGTATGTTTGTTGACTCATGCAAACGATTAAGGTTGATGAAAAGCTCAGAGGCAATTGGTTTAGGTAATTTATAATCTTCATTTTGATTTATTTATTTTCTTGGGTGAAGAAATGATTGAATAATACTGAACTTTTTCTTTTTAATTCTGTTTCTCTGACGCAGCTCCAAGAACATCTCCAAAATATTCGAGCGCAAGTTGAAAAACAAGCCTATTAATAATCAAGGATTATGCTTGGAATGAGAATTAATTGCTGTACAGAGAGCATTTAGATTGGAGTGTTTTGCTAAGAGTTTTGATTATTAGAGTTAGAATTAATGTATGTTAGAGAAATAACAATAGTGCCCTGCAGCTGTAATTTGATTGTTTCTGGGCTTTTTGTTCATACCTTCAGAGTTTTCTTTGATGTAATACGTAGACACAAACACTATGATACTTACAAGAATTGGATTCCATTGAGTGAATGTATCGAAGTTTATTGAAATCAAATGATAATTAACTAGATGATCTAATGATATAAGAAAGAAAGCACGAGATGCACTGTATACTTAAAGATTTGGTTCACGAATTTAGCTAATAGTTTCATAAATTTTCCTGTTCTTCAAGAATCAAGATTTACCTTTCACTTTCTTCCATGTAAATTCTAGAATTCATGTTTTGCTTTGTTGGTTTCCCTCGAAAAGTTGAAATGCAAAATATTCGATGCATACATCTGTGTTTGATGGGATAAAAATCTTTAAGTTCATTGGCTTTAATGAATGAAATTGTTTTTTTTTTTTAATATTTCTTGGGGTCTGTTTGGATACTGAGAAAGTTGATGAAAAAGAGGAAAGAACAATGTTTTATTCTAATAAAGTTGTCTGTGTCTGAGTGTCAACAAAATAAGGAGTTCACTTCACTGAAATATTTGACTTTGGTATAGGATTCAATGAACTGGCAGTTGGACAGATTCCCAAGTGATCAGGACTCTAGCTCAGAATTATTAGAGATGGACCAGATGATGATATCATGGTTTCCTAGCAAACTCAAAATGACTTCGTTGTTTATTAGAATCATTTATGCAATGTCATTATTCTTTCCACCTTTGTTGGTATGAACACGCGCTTGCTTACCTGCGAATATTTTGATCAAGTAGTTGAAGTAATCTCAGCCTGAGATTGACTGCATATTTGTCCCTACTGAACTACAATTTCTCAGTAGCTATTCTCTATGTTGGAAAACATTTGCAGGATCCAACGAAGCATCCTAACAAATTGTTTCAGAGTAGCTGCGCGTTCGAATGGTGGAACATCTCGTTAATGCCCCTATAACAACTGGCGTCATCATGGATTCCAGTCACGGTAGGCACATGAGGCTGGGAGGAGGATTATTGGCTGGATGCAAAAATCAAAGAAAAGACTATTTTGGTTTTGCATTCATGGTACTTTCTGAGCATAGTTTTAACGTGCGAAAAAGTGACAGATGTTCATTTATTTCGCAAGTTGTTGAATTCAAAGGTTGAAAGGTATGGTTAAGATCGCATCAAGATGTTGTGATTGTGGTCCATGAATGGAAAGCAGAATTGTTTGGTTTCAAAACTTGTAAGGTGGAAATTAAAATGTAAAGAAAGTGAGAAAGTTCAAATGTTTTTCCCAAGAAAATGAAAACTCCATCAATTACTCTTTCTTCCATTAGCAATCAAAACTTTCTTGAATGTAGTCTCAACATTCTTATAATACAGGTATAATACACACTTTACATTGCTGAATACATAAAAATCAATGTTCCTACAGTTTTCATTGCCTGAATACTCCTGGAATTGTGGCCACAGTTGTCACCTACAATTAAATTACTGATAGCTACATTCCTTTCTACATTTGAAGCTTCCATGTGGCAAGTTCTTGTACTCATTTTTCTCATAGCTGGATTTCTTATGACTGCCTTATGAAAACAGAGGACCTTCATACTTTATACTAACTATCATAATAAATAGATACAGATAGACTAAGAAATAAATTCATTCAAAAAAAAAAATTTGGCCTTCAAGCAATCTTCTCCACTTTCTGCCTATAACTTTTGCTGTTTTGCACATTTTTTTTGTGCTTCAAATCAAACTGCTGTGGAAAATATAACAGAGCATAATCATGGATGCACGTGGAAAACAAGAGATGCCTGATGTCGATCGTGTCAAGAAACGCCGTGAGGGGAAAGACAGCTATTATTCCCAGTTTGTATTCCTTTCCATTTCCTAGTTTTTGTTTTTTCAAGTTCATGTTCGTTGTTGGTAAACTATACTGATGAGTAATTGTTACTTGTAACTTTATGGGGGTTTGGTTTGTTTACAAGTTTTGTGTGTGATTCTACAGGTTGTCAGCACTCTGCTGCTGTTGTTGCTGCTTTGAATCCTGCGACTGCTGTATGGATATGCTCTGCTGCTGCTGCTCCTAAATCATTTTATTGATTACTCTTGTATTTTTATTGTATTAATTGTTAATCTAAAGTGAAATGTGCAAATGTTTTCAATTGAGAATAGCTATCATACATTAATTTACATTTGCATTTACAGTGATTTCTTCCCGTTTTATTGTTCAATGGCAAATGCTTCTGAAATTTCATCTTCCCCGAGCAACCACAATTGGCTTTCACAGCAATCTTAAGCTAATGAAATAGACGTCGAAAGGTTACCTAAAAAGGATTCCTTCCTTCATCAATTTCAATGGGGAGTAAACGTACTGGATCTGATCCGTTGGGTCCTTCAGAGTAGAGGGTGGGAAGGTAGGCATTGTATGCAGGAAGGTAGCGTGAAACAAAATCTTTCACCTGCTACATATCCACCAGAAAATTTAGTTCTAACCTGCTGCAGAACTTGGCAAGATGCAAGATGTTATGGAACAGAAAATGCACTAAAATAAACACACATCATTTAACATTCCAGGATTTCCTGCCTCCCTCATGGCAATATCAGCCTGCAAAAACCAAACAACACTAAGTTCACAGCCAGGCTACTAGATATAAGAGTATTTGGGGCAAGTGAAGCGTTGGTGGCTAACCTGCAAACACCACTCATATACACAGCTTGGATCCTTGATTTTGATGACAATCCATGTTTTTACAAACTTGTCCCATGCGTCATGGTAAGCTTCAAGATTTTTATTTACAGTTTCTAACTGTAAAATGAAAAAATTTCACTGCAAGTTTTCCCACTGAAACCACAGAATAGAAAATGAATATGCACAAGTAGCACCAAAGAGTCACCCTAAATACACCGAGGGTTCTAACCTGTGGATCAACAGCTTTAACAGCTTCGACAGGATGAGGTTTGAAACCAAGCATCCAACCTTCAAACAGAACAACCTAAATTATCAACCAAATCACATATCAGAGGTCAGTGGAAACAATATTTTGAAGTATCGCTACAAAGTAAGTTTGAGTAGCAAGAAGAATCTGAGATTAGCATACAATATGAACCAATGGGTTTTGAGTTTGGTTCACGTATAAAATTTCTTCTATTATCCATCTAAAACAATGCTGTAACATAATTCAATTGTAATTTTGACTTCTTGACGTTGGGTTCGAAATTCATATGAACTGTACTCAACCGTTGCAAGCTCTAAAATGAAGTTTACTGTAAGTGGCCCTTCAACCTCTGGCCATATTGAAGGATCAGCTCTATCACCCCTCCCACTATAAGCAGACTGAAGATGGCAACAAATTATCATACGAAACTTCAAACCAGAATCATGCATGAGAAACAGGCAAAATAGAAAAAATTCTTTGCTCATACTTTATCATACCACGGTAACTTCATCTTCATACCTAAGTGACCCCAACAAAACCAATCAAAATGGTACAAAAGCATTATGCAGTGAGGAAGAATACTCAATAAAAAACCTCACCCTCTTTAGTCAACTTGCTTAAAGCTGTCAAAGTGTCAACAGAACTGAAGATCGTGGCTTCCAGCATTCCCACGAAGCTAAAAACAAACCAAAATGATCTGACATTTTGAGTAACTAGGTAAGTTAAACAACTGCAATACTCAGTTACTTTGACAAATATTAATGAATAAGCATATAGACAGTTACCTCTAAAAGTCCATTTCCTGGATTTGTTTTCCTCAATGTAGCCTACACTTGACATATACTTGGATCATAAACTGAAAGAAAAAGAAGCACACACCAAAATCAGCTGAATGATTACCTGACCCTCTGCCATCAAGTAGAAATCATCAATGGATAAAGTTGAACTCTTCCTATAATAATAAAACTTATGTCAGTAATCTTAATTGCTCCTGTTTTTCAAATGTTTTCATCAAAAACTTAGTCAACTCATACATGAATTGCATCTATTTAGAAAATTCCCACTGTCTCCAAGCTACCTGCCAGTGACGCAGAAAAGATAATCAAGAGCAAACACAAGTGTTGTCTTTCCACAACCTTGTGGTGCGCTAAAACCAATCTACATTACCGAAAGACGTCAGCACCATTAGATCCACAGAATACTGCAGGATCTGCATCCATTGCAGTAGCCTTTGGACCAGTGAAATCCCTTTATCATACTCTCCATTGATCACATATAATATGCACCTCTTAAAGCCTTCATACGCTAGTGAAACTAGGCACAAAACAGTTACTGAAATCAGGACAGAAAAATAACACACGTACCACCAAGGGAGGTATATCTTCACCATCATTAAACTTGGAACTATGCTGTGAAATTTGATCTTCACACCACAAGAAAACAGGTATGTAGTAGTGAAAAAAACCTAGCTTTCTGAGGGATCGTAAGATACAGTTCATCGAGCTGAAACAATCGACACAAGTACAAGTTGTATGCTATCCATTTGTCAATGGACTCAGCTATCTTTTCATTGGTCAAATCCAGCCTGTCTACGAGGGGACTTGAGCATATAAATTCAAAAAGGTCCTGAACAGATGAAACTTCAGCTGGTTTTATGCCCCTGAACATAGAAATGAGAAAAGATAATAAATGCCCCATAACCCCAACCGAAAGCAATGAACAAGCAGTGTGGCAACAAGTTCTTGCAAATGCAAGCCAACCATTAGGAGCTCAGAATCTAAATGATTCCAAATTGGAAAGTGCATGGCCACTGCTATAGCTTTACCAGTGCACTATTTAAAAGTGCAAGAGACACACTTACTCTCGGCATTTTGCAAGCTTTTCATTTTTCTTTTCTTCCACAACTCATGTAGAGGAGGAATTACAAAAAACCATATGCAATATTGTTATCATCATTGAAACAAGGGAACAACAAATAAAGGTAGGACTTATCATCTTAAATGCAATGCCCTGTGACTAGATAGACAGAAAGAGCACTCAGAATTGCAACTTAAGCCATTTTCAGATGTCCATTAGCAAAGATGCTCAGAAGTGAAGTGTGAGTGCAGACCAAATCTCCTTTCGCAGATGGGATTCTCTTTTCAATCAGATCTATACAAAAAAAAAAAAACCCAGCAGAACCAAAACACTTAATGCATGACATTTTCTTCAATTGAGTAACTTTAGCTTCCAACCTACCTTGGTTTTAAATTTAATAATTCATATAATTTACTAAGAAATAAAAACCTTCAGCTATGCAAGCTTAAATCATCTACATGGCTTACTTGAACAAAATTTCTATCCTAAGAAACAAGAATTATAGAATCCAAAACGCGATTATAAGCTACACAACAAATCCTGAATTTTTAAGTCGTCCAACAATAAGACCAATATCATTAACTTTCTAAGCAGATAATAATTTAGCATTATTACGATATAAACACCATTAATAAGAAGGCAATACAAGGCATTCAAATTCAATATCACCATGAATCCGAAACACAACAAACCAACTAAAATTTGAAACTTTAAACCAAAATTGAAAGAATCACCTGATTTAGGCAAGCGGGTTGGCATTTGAGAGAATTTGTGAGACGGGGTTGATTTGTTTTGTGTAAAGCGAGAAGAAAGAACAGAGAAAGAATTGGAATTTTGCAAGGACTGCCATTTATAATTATTATTCAAAGAGAGCTTATGACAACTACGAATATAATTAACATTATCATTATTATGATGATGAAAAATGGTTATTGGAGATGGGGATAAGACATTCAAAGTTGCCATTCTCATTTCTTGTCCCTGCCGGTGTCTCTGATTGATTGTCTCTCAGATAGCTCGACCCATAGACGATGAGTTAGTAGCCAGACGGTTTCTTTTTTTATCTATTTGTTTATTTAGTGATTCCAATGATTATAAATTTGCTGGGGTTCTTATTATCAATTCTCCCATTAACTTGTGTGAATGAATTTGCGTTACCCAGAGATAGTATGATTTGTTTTAATTTTAAATTCAAGAAGAATTATACATAGAGTAAATATCCTTTAATCTCAATTGTAATTGACTAATTGTTGTGCTTAAATAGTACTTCATACTTACTAATAATAAATTAAAAGTCACATCACCTCAATTTAAAATGAATTCTTAATTTCATTATTTAAAAATAGGCAATTATTTCAAAGAGAATATAATGTGTAAGGAAGAAAATAGCAATTAAAATCTATAACTTCAATTATAACTAATTGAAGTTGACCAAGAAGAAGAGTTGAAGGAAAATTGCAGGAAAATATAGTTCACTAATTTGAGGCTTTGGTTGCTGAGATTACATTCAAAGTGTTAAGAGTCTCTCTTGCTTAGTTTGCAACCAACAAATAAACACTTGGTGACTGTCCCATTGCATGCTAATTCTAAAATGAACAAAATCATAATATTGACAGTTTTTGATACTTAAAAGAGATCAAATTTAGTAGCAATACAGACATCCCTACTTTTGCCAGTACAACTTACAAAGACACAGGGTTTTCGTAGAACCAAAACCTAGACAGAAGTGGCAAGAACTTATGAACAATGACTAAGATTGAACTGATATGAATATAAATGAAGAAATTAAGAATTTGGTATTGTACAAACTCGTGGAGAATTTAGCAAACGTGAGGAACTTCAACCTGATATCTATATGTTATCCGTTAGCAGCTTCTTACAAAATTGATGAATCAACCACTTGACTTTAAAAAAGTGTTTCAAGCAATATCGGGGAAGACAAAGCAGCCACAGATTTAAACTGCAATGACAACAACCCCATCAGAGAACTTGTAGGATTTTCTTATAAGAACATGCCAATTCTGGATCGCTTATAGGCTTAAGACAGAATTTTGAGTAGTAACTTTGATTTTATTTGAATAAAAATGAAAGGAAAAAGAATGCATGAGAATCTTGAGTAGCATTTGCAATTGTTACCTTTTGTTGTCTATACTTCATGCGTATAGCATTCAGTGGACAACCATTGGTATTTGATTGTAATTCTTGTAATGCAAATACTGATACTTTCAGGTCTGATGCCCTGTAGGATGTGTAATGCTCAAGAGTTGCATTCTGCCAAAAAGATATTGACAAAATGAGGCTCTCAGGCAGAAAGTTAAAGACCATGTGCAAAAACTGAATATGGAGAGAAGAATTCAGACCCATGGGTGACTTGACTGATCCAGCGTCCACCTGGCAAGAAACACAGCTGACGCAGCAATGATGGATGGGAGAAAATTCAGGAAACCGTAATCCACCAGTGTCAGTTCTGCTAGAAAATTGGCTAAGTACTCCAATTCAAGACTAGGGCTCTGCAAATTTACATTTCAATAAGACAATTAGTCTATCTATAAAGCAAAGAGATCAATATCTCCAAAAACAACCACATTACATTGTACGAAGCTTGCGCTGCCCGTAGAAATCTCCTGAGACCCAAAACAATTTATCAGAAAGATGCATTAGTAGTATCATAGCAACGTTTATGCAATCCAAGTTTATACACTGGTTGAGCTGAAGTACCTCAGAAAGGTTTTTGTTGTCGGTGTATATAATTGAAAGCCAAAACATTTTAGCACTTGACTCTCCATCTTTAATACCTGTCAAATTAATTTCGTCGGGAATACAACAAAAGTACTCAGCAAGGAGAAGGGGAAGAAGAAGAGGTCCAAGAACATAAATGTGTTTCCTAAGTGAGCATTTTACTGATTGTAGAGTTCCCCAGCAATTGGATCATTTTCATGCTCATTCTATCAATGTTCATAGATTAACTGTAGAATTTCAGAGAAATAAAACTCCCAGCATGCCACTGCTGATGCATATTGCACATGCTTTTGGTTTCAAGATGGAAATTTGGACAGACAAATGGATGAAATTATGAGTGCCAAGGAAAAATTTAATGACAATGGAGAATCCAATACTAAATTTGATTTGCTGTTAACAGAGACTTGTCTGTTGCAGTACATGAGAACATTGATCCTTATATGTACCGAGAGATGTTAAATTTTAAACCTGAAAGGTAGAAAACTTGTATTTAAATTAGTTAAGATGCACTACTATATATCACTAGCTTCAACTTAGTTTCTTTATTTTGAGTTCAGGACTATTAGACCACTCCCAGTGCCTACCTCCTCTCTTGAGTAAGTGTTGTCTGTGATGAAGCAAAATTCTTCCACCCGTCGTGCACATATTTCTTCGTACTTCCTTCAAGAGATAAAGGGGAAGAGCACATTTAATATCAAATAAACCAAGCAGAAGAAATAGCCATTAATAATGTGCTTCATTGCCATCTGGGTGGAAGAAGCTAAGTGGACCGCAAATATCTAGCACAGTTATGAACATTGACTATATATACGAGAACAAAAGCTAATCGAATCCCTTGTCTCTATGATCTCTGATCATGCTAATAAATTCAAACTGTAGAGTTATCACTCATGACAAATCACAATTAATTAAGATTTTTAGGAATGAAATATAATATGGTGGTAAGAACACTGCTGCAACTGTTGTAACATATTGATTCGAAGATTTTAAATGTAAAAGGAATAATGCAATGAACTCTACTACAGGCTTGAAAACTTACGAGGCAATCAGCATGCAAGTGATGCCAAGCAGTTGAAGTCTCCGTCTCTCAATATAATTTTGACTGAGAAACCAATCAATGAGATATACTGTCATGTAAAGTGTATCTGACAGTAACTTATACTCCTCCGACACCTGAAACCAAGATTAGAATAGTCCAAAATTAATATGAGTTGGCAGCAGTATTGTTGATTGTTTAAATAACTACAAAAAGTGAGAGATTTAAGTATATGATATTGATTCCACCAGAAGCCAGAGGCATCTAAGTCACCACCAATCACTTCATAAACTAAAATCTAAATTTCTCTCACAAGAAATAACATGCATGACTCGGATCATTGAAACTAGCAAATTCAAGTAATTAAACTAACCTCCACAAGCCAGTCAACCAGGATCCCTCGCATGGTTTGAGTGATATCGCGTTGTACTATTTCCATGAAACTAGGTAATGGTCTTCGGTTGAGCTGCATAAACCAAATATTAAACCATAGGTGAGTGTCAGGTCTTTGTTCAAGAAACAGGGATCAATGTTATGATAGAAGCAAAATCAGTCAGTTGAATTGAGTATTTAATTACTCAGTCTTAGACTGAGATAAATACTCTCATTATTGTAGTTTGCAGGTTCAATATTTAGAAAATATTTTTTCTCATTTTTCCTTGATTTAGATAAAGTTGCGGATTTTAAATTTCTAAGTTCTTTGATAGGTGAAGAAAATATTATAGCAATGTAAATGAAAAACACAAGTGCTAAGAAATAAAAGAATGGAATCTGCAGCACGAACCTCGGCAACGCGCAAATTTCTATAGATATCTGCGGCATAGAGACTGCACAATAGAGGATCTGTTTGACCTGAGTCAATGTCTATATAGTCAGGATCACATGATGTCGACTTCCCACAAAGGCTTTCTTCTGCTGCTGTAACCATGTGAAATAAAAATGACATATTAAACAGACAGATTCCAAATACAAAAAATAATAATAATAATAATAATTCTGAAATTACGTATTATGTGGATTCTAACAAAGTTTGTGAACTAGTAATTCCTTAGTACATGGAAGTTGCCCTGATTGAAAGTGAGAATTAACAGAGACAAACCTTTCTTTGTACAAATATCAGGCTGTGAAGGCCTTTGACCATCTATATCACACTCCCCTGTGGAACTTAACCGAATAGTTACATTTGTATCCAAACTAGTTGAAAGTTCTTCTGGTATAGGTTCATCTTTCACTGTTCCTTTGTCACCTTGTGCTTTCAAATCAGCTTGAAACTGCATTAATTCTACTGACACTGAAGAAGCCACTTTGGATACCGGGGCCTGACCTCTTTTAGCTTGCTTACTGTTCTTAGCCTGAATAGCAAAATTCAGATTACTCAGCAGAGCAAAAAAACAAAAATTCTCAAGACATTACTGCTCATAACCAACCAATTAGTCTTTCAATATATACTTTCAAATGCAAATCATAATAAAAGGTGTTTTGAACTATGCTATGTGACAATGATGAGAAAAATTTTAACATTTACTTTATTTTGCACATGCAATAGAATTATCAGTCAACAACTGATATATGATG
This sequence comes from Khaya senegalensis, assembly GCA_032402905.1. NCBI lineage: Eukaryota > Viridiplantae > Streptophyta > Magnoliopsida > Sapindales > Meliaceae > Khaya > Khaya senegalensis. Next base: position 4,934,583 of record CP135548.1, on the reverse strand, counting down.
AATATATAACTAAATAAATTTAGCCACACCAATGGATTGACAGACATGGTTATAACTTGTATAGATAGTAGAAAATGAATAAGAATACAAAAAACAGAATTTTCACAAACTGGGAGGATAACATGTTAACCTGATTTTTAGTTGCATTGAAGCATCTCGTGTAAGAATTTTCGCAGCAAACATTTGTGACATCCTGAAGAACTGCTCTCCTCTTAGGCTGATGGCATGCATTGTCAGCCACATTGGTGTTGATCTCATCCAAGGCTGCTCTTTTTGGTTTTTCCTGCAGAACCCCTTTTTTCTTTTGTTCTATCGGTGCTCTTGAAGAAGCCACACATCCGGATGACTGCAAGATAGCAGCTCTAGAACGTGTCATTCTTCCAGTATAACCAACATTAGCAGCAATGGAGTTCTTCTTCTTCATATTTATAAGCCTTGGAGAAGAACAACACGATGCATTAAACTAAAACTCTAAAGTTCAGCACCTCCAAGAGATGACCAAAGCAGGATCGAATGAAATTCCTGAACAAGATTTTCAAGCAAAAGGCTGCAACAGAAGCATACTTTCAGGTCAGAAATTTGAAAAACAGGAGATCAGGATAAAGAATTTACAACTTATGATCTTAGCATTGCCAGGTTTTATCAGTCTTAAGAGATAGATATCAGCATTTAGTGTGTCTTAGTAATACAGTTTCAAATAAGAACTCCTTAAAATTCAAACTCTCATCATGAATATGCATCACGTTGTTCACAAGTTCATAAAGATTTTTCTCTTTGCCATTGGCAGTCAATTTATCTCTCAATTTGATAGTCTCAAAGATCAGAAACCACTCTGTTTTATGCTAAATTAAAAGCAAACAATCACCAAACCACTACAAATTGCTTGCATTACAAATCAACTAAATGGATGATGCTGCATTTTCATGAAAGAATTCAAGATAGTATATATTTCCAAATTCCGCTCAAAAAACTAAACAACTGAGTCAAATATCTTAGACTGGCTTTGAGAAATCTCATCATCCCAAATGTTCTTTCTTCTTACGAAAACTTTCCCTGGAAAAACTACACGATAAAGCTTGGAACAAGCCTTAAAAATAAATAGTAAAAAATGAACAAATTTGAGAATACTAGGACCAGAAAAATCATGCAGATTAATATAAGTAATTCGAGAATCACAACATAAATAAATTATACAGATATAATGCATTAAAATTTCGAATTTCTCAATGACCAAAAAAAAAATTATTCCAAATTTTGAAGCCAAATTTCACAACTCTAGATTTCAAGACCTGTACTTTCTTCTACAAATCTTGTTTCAAAACTATGATTTAGAACCTTAAATTCTCCAAATTTATAAAAACATCAATCAAATATGTAGAAATGGGAAACAAAACAAAAACAAAAACAAAAACACATCAACCACAAATCAAGCTAAATAAACACAATGTTTCCAAAAATAAAAATGTCAAACAAATTAAAAAAACCCAACTCAACTAATTCAAAAACAATCACATTCAACTCACTTGAGCCAACGTTCTTCACTTTCATGAATGCAAACAAATTGTTAAAAACAGATAAAACCCCGCACAAATTTCGTTCTTTCCCCCACTTTCCTGCATTTTCTCAGCAATGTAACAAGACATCCAGCTAACTCGCACAAACCCACATCCCAAAATTCAAAATTTACAATAATTACAACAAACCCATTTGAATTCTAATCAATACATAACCAACTTAGTCATAAAAGACTTGCAATTCGAAAACAAATGCATACATAAACAGAGATGGGTATATTCATATATGCAAAATGCATTATTTATAGATTGAAATTGACCTTCTTTAGTGTTCAAAGATTCAAAAAAAGATGCTTAGACTAATAGAAAGTGCGTCTTTTTTTATAGAGAAAGGCAGTCACTTCCCATGAGAGAGTGAAGTGAGCTGTCTGCTGTGAGCGGGATAGTTCTGGATTTAAACTCTACAGATACAATAATATAATATTATTATAATTATAATTAGTTTAATGTCCGACGTTTTAATTAATTTAATTATTAATAATTTTTTTAAAAAAATTAAATTAAATATGCTGTTAGAGTGGTTGACCCAAAAGACTGAAAGACTATTGGATGATGTTAAATTTGCAAGAATTCCGAGATCTGGATTGTCTGTTTTGACCCCAAAATTGGAGGGTTATTACCGGCTGATGGGTTGATTTGCTCAACGGAATGTGGGGTTTGGAGGATGAGGTGGTCATTATGTTTGTCATGTTTGTTGACGAGTTGGGAGTGAGCTGGAATCCACGATGGAGAGTTCTACGGAATTATTGGATCTGAGGGTGTGTTGTGTGGCCACGTGTTGTGGTTAAAGCTGCTCAAGATCTAATTCTTAATTAACCAAACAAATCAATTTAGTTAATCTTGATGATTTTAATATATTTAATTAAATGATTATTTTTATTTTTAATAATATTAAATAGTAAACATTTGACCCATTTTTTAACTTTTGTAGATTTTAAAAATTTGCTTAAATTTTTTAAAATTTTAAAAATATTCAATATTGTGAATGTACACACACATATATATATAAAAAAATCAAAAGTCATTTAATTTTATATAAATCTTTATATTATTTATTAACTATTAAATTAATATATTTTTAATAATTAAAATTGAATATAATTTATATAATTAACACATCATAATTAATACATATATTAGAGTTAATCTTAATTATTGAAAATGTATAGTTAATCTTAATTATTAAAAATATATTAATTTAATAATTTAAAAATTAGTATAAAAAATTATATAAAATTAAAAATTCTCGGTTCTTCTGTGTGTGTGTGCATGTATGTATATTCTCATTGCATCTCAAATATTCTAAATTATATTATTAATTATAGTACCACATGAAGGATGAATAAAGTGTTAAATAATGTGGTGGTTACATATAATATTATATGATTTGAATTGATGTGAGATTTCACATTATGATTGGTACAATTGCCACATGAAATTATTTAATCAGTTTGAAAAATATTAGTTTTATTCTTAGGATGTAACAAAATATTGCATGACATGTGCACAATGAGGTGAGACACATCTTCATCAACATATTTAAGTATATTAATTCATTCTTCCTTAAACTATGTATTATAATATATTAAATATATATTCTTCAATATGGCATCATAATATTTATGCATTTAACTA